>CATIWO010333930.1:0-18547 GCA_949673435.1 Macaranga tanarius | reverse complement strand
AAACTCATTCAACATAATACTAAGGGTAAATACTCAAATAAATAAACACTTTGATTTAAATGAATATTTTATTGCCAAAGGGATAAATATACAATGTCTACATACAATAATGGCCCTAGGGCACATCTATACTAACAAATATCTCTTCCTCGGAGCTAGAGCTCTCATCATCCTCTATTTCCACTACCATTTTGCCTTTACATTTTCTTTTTAACCTACTAAGCATGGTAGTAAGGCACTGAGACTTATGGGTAGGTTATGGTGGAGGTGTGTCTGCTTTCTTCTTCTTAGATGGTTTGGGGGTAGACTTTGTAGTGTCCTTCCTTTTGCGTGTGGGAGCTGTAGAAGCTGGGGTAATCAAGACACCTGAAAGAGGTTTTAAGTTTGTTAGCATATAATGAAAAATGAAAGTAGGAAAAGCTGGAACACATAAAATATGCTTACCAGAACGTGGGACATGAACCAACTCTTTGATCCTTATTTGCCACCAAAGATTGTAGGCAGATATATGCTCTGAATCAGTAGGGGAAACATGGAAGTGAAAATGCCTCAGGGCCTCCTTAATACTAATCACTTGCGCCTTGGTATAGGACTTCGGATCAGCCAAAAAAGAGGAAAAAGGGATAGGATTTGAGACATGAGAAATAGAAGGCTCAAATCTGAACCGATAGCTCACAAAAAATGGTATATATTTCTCAAAGGACAGAGGAGTAGCTCCAATGGGTCCCTTCTCACCGAAGGCAAATCTACCTCCTATCACGAATAATCTCGAAGTGGTCGTCTGACAAAAGATCTGAGACTCGATAACACTGGTGAGAGAAGAAGGGAAAAGATCTAACCATCGTGGTATGCCATTAAATGCAACATATAAATAAGAAGGTCACTCCTTAGGCTTCAAAGAAAGCAAATGGCCAAATATTTCCGTATGGCTTATAGAGCAGACTATGGTGATCAAACTGTAGCCAGGATAAAGTGAATGAGCAAATTGCAGGGCTGAGGGATTGTCATGAAGATCAAGGAAGTACACGAATAGCCAAACATAAAGAAGCCATGTACCTCCATTGATATACCTAAAAGGTTCTCTCAAACACTTGCCCATATTGGAATAGAAGCTTCTAAGAAGAATGGAACCCAAGGCGTAGTGTCTACCCTCAGCTAAAGCATAAGCAAGTGGCCAATACTCCAAAGTTGGCTTGGCAGAAGCTGGGCAGTTAAGGTACTTACACAGAAGCACCCAAAAGAAGTTGACATGTTCATCAAAGGTCAGCTCGCCATCCCTCACAACATTGATCAGGCTGCTATAACTGTCATAATGCACGGGGGTGGCAGGTGGTTCTTCTACCAAATAGACTATATTATCTCCCAAGATGGGCAGGCCAGTAAGGATAAAGACATCTAGCAATGTAACTATCATGAGACCACAGGGAAATATGAAATAATTGGAGGATGGTGACCAGAAGCGGATAGCTTCTGTAATAAGGGAAGTCTGGTATTCATTCTTTTCCCTGGATATTTGAATCAACTGAAAAATACCGAGTCTATCACACCCGTGTACTAATATATATCCATCTATCATGCATTGCATTTGCATATTATTTTTTTAAAAGTGAATTAAGACAAAATCTTGAATTAAAATAGGATAAACATGTATAGTTAAACTAGGTGTAGGCTTGAATTGAGGTTGGTACTTAGTTAAGGAGCGAGAATTTTTAAAATTTGATGACACTTAATTGGAGTAAATTTTGAATGGAAATAAAGAATATGAAGTTAAATTGAAGTAAAGGATAGGGAGCTAAAAATATTAAGGAGATATGGACTTAGGTGTAATGAATTATAGGCTTGTGGTGATCAAGTAAAAGTTTGAGGATTTATAGGTAATAAAACTAAGTTAATAAGGACTTAAATAGATATTTTTCTAATTTTAACTTATTAAATTGTGGCTAAAATACTTTGAAGTGGTTGGAAGACTTTGAATTATGAAGTTAAAAGAGAGGAAAGAAAGCAAATAGAAAAAAAAAATTAGGAAGAACTTTCGATCTCTACTCTTTAGAGCTGATTTTTCCAAGGGAATCTGAAGGTGCTAAATTTTTTGTAGGTAACAAATATCAATTTTAAAGGCTCTATAATTTTTTTGGCTTGGTGATTTGGAAGTTTTGGTTGATTTTGTTTAGGGTTTATATACTACTATTTTCGTATTTAATTATCCTACTTTTTTAGTCTTGGTTATTTAATCATATCTTGAGATAGAAAGCTCTGATTTAAGTAAGATTTAATTCCAAAGAAACTTTAAAGAGTCCTCTATAACTCTGTAATTTTGAGTTTGATCATTTTCGATCTGTAGCAGGGCTGAATAGAGCTGTACATTTTATTGCTTAATCAGTTGGGAATTTTGAGCTGGTTGTATTCCGATGGTTATAATTACTTTTGTAGTTATCCAATTGAAGATAAATATTTACAGAATATTCTAGACACATAAATCTATGATTGTCCCAAATTTTAGATTCAAATTCTTTTTGGATAATTCCCATTAATTTTGCAAAATCTGCTCTGGAAGCTATCCTATTAGAGTAATTCAGCTAGTTTCATAGAATTGAGAAAGTTGTCATGTTTTGTATATATCATGGGGCTGCATGATTAGGCCAATATATATGCATGTTTTATTGATTATTTTTGAATGGAATTGAATATTTTAAGTGCTGAAAAGGCTAAGGAAGGTGTTGGTATTAAGTAGGCAGCTTGGGAATTCGACTTGTTGTGTGTAGACTGTTTTAGGTGAGTAGCTATCAAGCCCTTATAAATTAATTTTTAATATTTTGAAGTCTTGATTACCAAATTTGAAATATAATATCTCATTTGATACTTTTGAATTTGCCAAATTTTAGATTTGAAGTTGTCTAAAAATGTATTAAATTGATATTTTAAAGTTGAGTTTGAATAGCCAAAAGTAGGCTGCTTGTGTTGCATTTTATAATGATAGTTTTGGTGATGTGAAAATGTGATATTTCAGACTTCAAATTGTATTGAATTTTCAAGGTTAAACATTGAGCTTCAATTTGATTTATTTAGCACAGTTTGTACAGCTTTTATGTTTGTTGAATGATTATTGTTTACACTTACTAATATGGGGTAGTATAATGCAACTCTATTTCTCTGTTAAATGAATATTTTTCCTATGTCTTTGAGCAAGTATTTTAGTATGGAAAATATATGTTGTCTTATGAAATGCCTCCCATGGAAAAGTGTGATTGAAATGTACTGTGATTGAGATATGCACATGTGATTGATTATGGTTGTCAGTGTGCACTTGACAGTGGGGCACTTGATTGCAGACCGGTGAAGGAGGAAGGGCCGGACCGTACTAATGTGGTAGAAGGGTTAGCCTTCAAGTGAGCCTAGAATGAGTTTGTTATTGATAGCTAGGGTGTAATCAGTAAGGTTACAGCCCTAGAGATGGTGTTTATTACGGGGATGGTGAATAATGTTTGCTTGTTTTAATGCAGTTTGTGCTTGATTGGATTTTTAATTAATATCATTTATTTACATATGTTTGATGAAGTTTTTCACAGTATATTAAGTCTTATTGTTCAATAAGCATGTTGCCCTAAAATGAATGTTTTAGAGAGTATATTGTTTTGACTGAGTTTGACTAACATTGTGCAACAAATTTATTTAATTTATTTTCTGCTTGCCTATCTATTCACTGAGTATTTCTATACTTATTTTACTCTGTTTTCTACCTTTCAGCTAGGAAGGCTTTATAGTGGACTCTGAGTCAGGGAGTGTCTTTAGGCTTTCGACTAAAGTTGGCCCAATCATCTCGTCTGATACTCCTCAATTATTGGTGGTCTATTTTGTATAATTAAATGATGAAATTTTATGAGTGTATTTGTGCAGTGTATTAATAATAAATTATTGTTGATATTACTATTATTAATATTTTCAAATAATAGTTTTTACCTTTATGCTTATATAAATTTATTTATTTGCATAAAATATATAATATCAAGTGGTTTGGGAGGAAGTTTTCAGTGTCCATTATGGGCTACATGAGACAGGATGAGACACTAAACATCCACCTCGGGCTATATGAGACAGGGTGTGATAATTTTGGTATCAGACCTTTGGTTACTCATTTTCTCACTAATAAAGTCTTATTTTTTGAATTTTCTAACACAAGAAGTTTTGGATAAATATTATTTATATATTTAATTGTTTGTTCATTAAGTGCAAGTTTTACAAATGAACTTTTAAATCATGTTACTTATATTTATATTATTTTAGTTTTAAAAAGGATACCACCTAGGAGAGGACAAGGCAGACCTTGACGAGATAATATTGGCCAACAGGGAAGAGATCGGACTGAGTCTAGATGTAGTGCTAATCCTGAGTTAGAGAGGCTAGGACTCCTATTTTTGAACAACCTCCACCCCTCTGCCCCTGTTATGCCCATTTTGTAGCTTGATCTGAGGGTGTTTGCAGAGACTATCATTGCTACTTTGACAGCTCAAGAACAAAGGAGAAGACTAGGGGATGTTATTGAGCATGCAAAGAAGTGTGGAGCATTTGATTTTCATAGTTCCATTGATTCCAAAGAGGCACATAAGTGGTTAAAGGCAACAGAGAAGGCATTCAATACACTTGAGCTCACAGAAGCACAAAAGGTTAGTAATGTATATGGGTTACTACATGATGCCTCAGATGCATGGTTTGCTCGAGTTAGGAGGTTATATGGGGATCAGTTGACATGGGAAGTGTTTAAGATAGAATTTTATAGGGAGTTTTTGACTAATGCCTTTAAAGTCGAGAGACAAAATGAGTTCATTGCTTTAAAACAGAGGACTATAACTGTGCGGGAGTATGTTGACAAGTTTGAGGATTTGTATAAATATGCTACTAATATCTTCCCAACATAACCTAAAAGATGCTACAGATTAAAAGAAGGTTTGCAAACTATACTGAAGAATGCGCTACTACTTTGTGAGTGCCATAACTTCAGGGGTTGGGTTGAAAAAGCTATAGAGAAAGAGAAACTGATGGGGGAGATCGAGCAGGAAAGTAAATCAAAGGCTCTAATTTGGTTTGGAAAATAAATAGGATTTAGTAAGGGAGTGGGTACATCACACCAAAGATCTAAGATAGTAGGATTCAGGGGTAGTAGAGGACCTTGGACATCTTCAGGTACCCACAGATCACAACCCTAAATCAGTCAAAGTTCTGTGAGACAACCAGTGATCAGTGCAGGTAGTTCAATTAAAAGGGCTTCACCTTGTGTCAGTTGTGGCCATATTCATTAGGGAAGTGATTGCAGAAAGAGACCTATTTAGTGCTTTGAGTGTGGTGGATCGGGACATATTAGAAGGGATTGTCCTAATCTTGCGCAGTTTGGTACTAGTACTGGTAGAGGAGTCCAGAGTATAGCTAACAGAGGAGGAAAGACTTCTAGCTTTGGAAGGGGTACGGGCAGAGGTTTAGGAGTCAATATTAGTAGAGAAAGTGGTGCATCCAGATCAACTCATTCTGCTCACCATTTATAAGTAAAGAAACCTACAATTCAACCTCGAGTATTTGCAATGACCCAACAGGAGGCATCATCATCATCTAATGTCATTTCTGGTAGGTTAACTATTATTGATCTGGGTACAACTCATTCATTCATTGCATCATCATTTACATCATGCATACCATGGGAAAAGAATGTTATGGATCAGGGCTTAATTGTAGATATAATAGTGGGTGAATTAGTGAATTATAGACATATTTATTAGGGTTGTGAGTTAGAGTTTTAGGGTTGGAAAATAGAAGCAAACTTAGTGCCATTACCATTACAAATGTTTGATGTGATTCTTGGCATGGATGTCCTATCTAAATATTAAGTAGTAATTGATTATTACAAGAAGAAAGTAGAGTTCCAAATGCCTAATAGTGGTAAATTTGTGTTTAGAGGTGAAAAGGGTTCAAAGCATTACAGTATAATTTTAGTACTCACCGCTAGTAGAATGATAAAAAAAGGGTGTGAAGCATTTTTAGCATATGTTATTGACACAGAAAAAGAGGGGCAGAAGCTTGACAATCTACCAGTGGTAAATGAGTTTACAGATGTGTTTCTAGAAGATCTTCTAGGGTTACTGCCAGATAGAGAGATTAAGTTCAGTATTGATTTGCAACTAGGGATAACTCCTATTTCTCAAGCTCCATATAGAATGACTCTAGCAGAATTGTAAGAATTAAAGGTACAACTGCAAGAATTACTTAATAAAGGCTTTATTAGACCTAGTGTATCACCTTGGGGTGCAACTGTTTTATTCATGAAAAATAAGGATGGTGATAATACACAAAAATATGCCTCCAATAAGAGCTGGATATGTGGAAAGTGGATCTTACTTATTGACCAAGTCATGGACACTCTCGTCAAAGGAGACATGAGATAAAACTCCTAAGGGCCTCAAAGGCCACATAGGTAAGGAGCATCCACACTACTCAATGGGTACATCCCCTCTCTACACCAATCAATCAACGTAAGCCACGGTGGCCCGCCGACCACCAAAGGGACAATGTTGACCTGCTGACCACCAAAAGGACAACGGACACTCCACCTCTGCTGATAAACATTAAATGCGCTGCCCATCAGTCACTGTGGCACCTAACACATCACCTTTTCCAAGAAAACTACTTAATTACACCTACTCGGTCACTATGCCGATAGGGTCAGAGGGCCAATCACCCACTACCACCTGTCTACTGAGTAAGGCTATATAAAGCCTCAACTCACCAACCACCAGGTCTGATTCCTCTCTCCTTCCTCACTTCTTCTTCTTTTCTTTCGGTTCTTCCATTTCACTAGAACTCTTTCATCTCTCTATCCTCGCTGACCATCGGAGAGACACCGTCTGACTTGAGCATTAGAGGGGCTTTGGGCAAACCAAGCCCTCCCAGCTCACTTATTCTCTTTTGATAGGTCAACCATGGCCAGGCTAGAGCTGAGAAAGTTTGAGGACCTATCAAATGGCGTCAGAGGGAAAAGGATGATCTTTGTTGCTTAAGAGGTTATCCTTTTCTTTTGAAATCTCTTTCATCATATTTGCTATTAATTTACAAGTGAAGATAGCTATACTTGTGTTTTCTACCCCTTTTTCTTTTCATTTTCTCCACTGGAAATTGAAGAAAACTATATGAGTTGAGCTTTTGTATATTGGTCTTATTCTTTGTATTTTCTCCATTGGAAATCAAGGAAAGAATGATGTAGTAATGGTGAATATGTGCTCTGTTATGTGTTGTATATGAAATTCTTGGTTATTGTAACTGTTATTGTGTTTCTTTTATTTTTGGAAAAGAAGTTGTGATTTCTTATAATGGTAGACCGAGTTCCACTATGAGTAGAGGGTATGAATTAATTATAGATAAAGATTTAGTAAGTTCCTTTTAGATGAGTCCCAAATGGCCTCAGATAATGCATAAAATAATTATCCAACTACTGAGTGACATCTGGATATCTCTCTGACCAATGTGCAATGTCATGCCTACCCAAACTAGGAGAGGAAAGGGAAGATAGGAGGTTATCAGGGTATGAAGGTGGACAGCCATAAACAATGGAAGCCCCAGCTGACTTTTTAAAAGATTTGATGAATGTTCAAGGGAACCACATTCCCCTGTGAAAAACTAGATTGCCACAGTGATGAGATCCTATGTGGGGTCATCAAGGAAAAATTTTGGTGTTGTAAACATGCATGTCCATACTATTTCCTCTCCAAACAGATTAGAAGAGGACTATCAGGAATTCCTAGAGTGGAGAAATAGGAAAATAGAGCAAAATGAGCTAACTAGCCAAGTGACCAGCGTGACATCCTCGTTCTCAGAGTCTATCCAGAGGGAACTGATCCCCCATGCCACTTTGTGTAAAGTGTTCCTTATCACTCTTGTGGAAGCCGGGCAAACTTGGTTCAATCACCTGCCATCGGACAATATGCATTCTTTCTCTAACCTAAATAGACAATTTGCCAGCAGGTTTATATCTAGTATCCCCACTGAAAGGGACATCTCTTACTTGGAGATCATCGTGCAAAATAAAAGGGAGAGTCTTAGAGATTATATGGCTAGATTTAATATTGAGGCATTGAAAATCCCTTATCTAAACCACTATTGGGCTATTGAGGCAATCATGAAGGGCACTAATAACTTATCTTTCTTTAATTCCTTATCCAAGAATAGGCCATCAAATTTTCCAACCCTTATGGACAGAGTGGAAAAGTATATCCAGCAAGATGATGCCTTTCTTACCATCAGGGCTCCCTCTAAACACAAAGTGGAGATTGAAGATTCTTCCTCTTCTGAAGAGGCTAAAGAGAGTATAAGCACCTTGTAGATAATCCCAGCTAGGGAGATCTCTATCAGCACTATACAACCACCGGGAACCCGATGATCATTGGGTAAACTCTCCACATTGGGCAGAGGACAGCTGAAGGAATTTTCATCAGAAAGCTTCTATGTGGAAATCACGTCTAGTCTTTATCTTTTCAAAGCTTTTAAATTGTCCTATGTATGAAATCTCTCATGGAACTCTATGTATGAATTATTTCTTTGACTTTATATGAACTAATGGGTCCATACCCTCTTGAGAATGAGGATTTTTCTTATTGGTGTATTTCCGTTCCTATGATCAAATGGGTGAACCTCTCTCTGATCAAAGAGGCAAACCTCTCTGATCTTCTCTATACATCACCAACTCCCCCATAGGAACAGAAGCTTCTCTATGAGAAATATGAATTTATGAATCTATAACTCCCTCAAGGGAGAAAAATTTTTGAATGAAGAATGTCCATCGCCCACTTGGGTATTCTAAATTCTTCTAAGTTAGAGAAGTTCCCTCTGCTTAGAGAGTATCCATTTAAAAATCTCCCCCATAGGAGCCAAACTCCCTCCACTTAGGAAAGATCATCTAGTAATCCCCCCCATGGGAGCACAATTTTCTTCACTTAGAAATGTCACCTCCCTCATGGGAGTAAAATCTTTCCACTTGAAGTAACCTAACTCCTCACCGTGACAATGTTCCCCTAATTAGGAACATCACTTAAAAATGTCAATCTTCCCTGAGGAAGAAAATTTCAACTGCCTTAGAAACCCACATAGGGGGTAGACCCATATATCAAAGGGATCAATCCCTTTGACTAAGGATGCCAAATCCTACATCCAAATTAGTCCTCCAGAAGTGAGGCACTCTCCATAAGTGAGACTCCATGCCCATGAGGGTTTAAAAAATACAAATTCCTCATCAAGCCCAACTCCCCATTGAGCATCCATTAAATTTGGAAGTCAAAATCTCTCTCTGAGTGAGAGTCCCATGTCCCTATGGACTTGTGGTACAAATAATCTCCCCAAGGAGCCATGTCCTTATGGACATAGATCCAACTCGACACCATATCCACATGGACACAGATCCAACTCGACACTATGTCCATATGGACACAGATCCAACTCGACACCATGTCCCTATGGACACAAATCAAACTCAAATACCATGTCCATAAGGATAATCCATGCCTGAGACTAGTGGCCTTTAATCTCAGGTATAGATTGAGGGGCTACTGATGATACACAAAAATATACCTCCAATAAGAGCTGGACACGTGGAAAGTGGATCTTACTTGTTGACCAAGTCATGGACACTCTCGTCAAAGGAGACATGAGATAAAACCCATAAGGGCCTCAAAGGGCACATAGGCAAGGAGCATCTATGCTACTCAACGGGTACATCCCTTCTCTACACCAATCAATCGATGTAAGGCACGGTGACCCACTGACTATCAAAGGGATAATATTGACCTGTTAACCACCAAAGGGACAACGGACACTCCACCTCTACTGACAAACATTAAATGCACTGCCCATCAGTCACTATGGCACCTAACACATCACCTTCTCCAAGAAAGCTACTTGATTACACCTACTCGGTCACTGTGGTGATAGTGTCAAAGAGCCAATCACCCACTTCCACCTGTCCACTGAGTAAGGCTATATAAAGCCTCCACTCACCAACCACCAGGTCTGATTCCTCTCTCCTTCCTCACTTCTTCTTCTTCTCTTCTGGTTCTTCCATTTCACTAGAACTCCTTCATCTCTCTATCCCCGCTGACCATCAGAGGGACACCGTCTGACTTGAGCGTCGGAGGGACTTTGGGCAAACCAAGCCCTCTTAGCTCACTTATTCTCTTTTGACAGGTCAACCATGGCCAGGCTGGAGCTGAGAAAGTTTGAGGACCCATCAGATGGTACTATAAGATTGTGTATTAACTATAGGCAATTAAATAAGGTGACAGTGCATAACAAGTATCCATTAGCTCGAATTAATGACTTGTTTGATCAATCGTAAGGAGCTAAAGTATTTTCTAAGATTGACTTGAGATCTAGATATCACCAACTAAAGATCAAGGAAGCAAATGTGCCTAAAATAGCATTTAGAACTCGATATGGGCATTATGAATTTTTAGTGATGCCATTCAGGTTAACTAATGCTCCAGCTGCATTTATGGATTTGATGAATAGAGTATTCAGGTCTTATCTTGAAAACTTTGTCATTGTGTTCATAGATGACATCCTAGTGTATTCACAGTCAAAGGAAGAGCATGCTACGCATTTGAGAATTATGTTGCAAACACTGAGGGATAAATAGTTGTATGCCGAGTTTAGTAAGTGTGAATTTTGGCTAGAAAAAGTGGTATTTTTTAGGCATATTATTTCAGCTGTGGGATTAATGTTGATCCTAAGAAAATTGAAGCAATTATCAGTTGGAAACCACCTACTAGTGTGCATAAGGTACGGAGTTTTCTAGGGATAGCAGGCTACTATAGGAGATTTGTGTAGAATTTTTCCATCATTGCCTCATCTTTGACAAAATTACTAAGAAAGAATGTGAAGTTCATTTAGGATAAGGAATGCCAATATAGTTTTGATGAATTAAAGGTATGTTTGACTTTAGCACTAGTATTGACACTCCCTGTAATAGGGCAAGAGTATACTGTGTACAGTGATGCTTTTAGATTTGGTTTAGGTTATGTTCTAATGTAGCAAGGCAAAGTAGTGGCTTATGCCTCTTGACAACCAAGGCTATATGAGTTGAATTATCCTACACATGATCTTGAATTAGTAGCTATTGTTTTTGCTTTGAAGATTTGGAGGCATTATTTATATGGCGAGAAGTGTTAGATTTTCACCGATCATAAAAGTTTAAAGTACATATTGACTCAGAAAGAGTTAAACTTAAGGCAAAGAAGGTGGGTTAAACTACTAAAAGATTATGATTGCACAATTGAATATCATCTTGGAAAAGCTAATGTGGTAACAGATGCACTTAGTAGGGAAACCTCAGGCAGCTTATCTTATATTCGTACAGTAAGAATTCCAATATTGCTTGAGTTGAGGACATTAAATGTGGAGTTAGTTAAGGGTGAGAAAGGCGCATTGCTTGTCACTTTAAAGGTCCATCCAGTATTGATTGATAGAGTTAGAGAAGCATAAAGCAAGGATGAACAAATGGTAAAGATTAGAGAGCAAGTTCAACATGGTAATAAGGTGAACTTTATCATCTCAGAGGATGGTACTTTGCTATATGGGGATAGATTATATGTACCTAATATTGAAGTTTTGAAAAGAGAGATAATAGAGAAAGCACATAATTCCACATATGCCATGCATCCAGGAAGTACCAAAATATATCGCACTTTAAAGGATAAGTATTGGTGGTCAGGGATGAAGAAAGACATTGCAGAGTATGTGAGTAGATGTTTGGTTTGCCAATAGGTTAAAGCAAAACATCAACATCCAGCGGGAACATTGCAACCTCTTCTTATTCCAAAATGGAAATGGGAGCATATTATAATGGATTTTATGGTTGGATTGCCTAAGACTCAATAAGGACATGATACAGTTTGGGTGATTATTGATCGACTCACTAAATCAGTGCACTTTATACTTGTGAAAGTGAGTTACTCATCAGATAAACTTATTGAAATCTACATCAGAGAAGTAGTTAGATTACATGGTGTTCCATTCTCTGTTGTATCAGATCGGGATTTGAGGTTTACATCAATATTTTGGTCGAGTTTACAATATGCTTTAGGAACTAAGTTAAGGTTTAGCACTGCATTTTATCCTTAAACAGATGGCCAGTCAGAGAGAACAATTCAAATATTAGAAGACATGCCTCGAACTTGTGTAATGGAATTTCAGGGTTGCTGGGATAAGTATATGCCTTTGATGGAATTTGCTTACAATAACAGTTATCACTCTAGTTTGGGGATGGCGCCTTATGAAGCTCTATATGGTAGGAAGTGTAGAACTCTAGTTTGTTGGGATGAAGTTTGGGAAATGCAGTTGGTTGGTCCAAAAATTGTATAAATGACAACAGAGAAGATTCAGTTAATTCAGAATCGACTAAAGGTAGCCCAGGACAGACAAAAGAGTTATGCAAATTTAAAGAGGGAGCCGATTGAATATAATGTGGGTGATAAGGTCTTCTTAAGGATTTCACCTCGGAAAGGAGTAATATGGTTTGATAAAAATGGGAAATTAAGCCTAAGGTACATTAGTCCATATGAGGTGATCGAGAGGGTTGGTCTAGTAGCTTATAGATTAGCTTTACCTCTAGAGTTATCTCAGATTCATAATGTTTTTCATGTGTCCATGTTAAAAAGATACATGAGTGATCCTAGTCATATTTTACAAGTTTAACCTTTAGAACTAAAAGATAACTTGACGGAATGAGGAAGAACCAACAACAATTATTGCTGAAGAGAGCAAAGTGTTGAGGAATAAAACCATATCCTTAGTGAAAGTTTTATGGAAACATCATAGGAGTGAAGAAGCCACTTAGGAGTGAGAGGAAGATATGAGAATCCGATACCCTCACATATTCTATCATAATTTCGGGGATAAAATTTCCTAAGGTGGTGAGATTTGTCACACCCCGTGTACTAATGCATATCCATCTATCATGCATTACATTTGCATATTATTTTTTTAAAGTGAATTAAGACAGGATGCTTGAATTAAAATAGGATAAACATGTATAGTTAAGCTAGGTGTAGGCTTGAATTGAGGTTGGTACTTAGTTAAGGAGTGAGAATTTTTAAACTCTTGATGACACTTAATTGGAGCAACTTTTGAATGGAAATAAAGAATATGAAGTTAAATTGAAGTAAAGGATAGGGAACTAAAAATATTATGGAGATATAGACTTAAGAGGGAATGAATTATAGGCTTGTGGTGATCAAGTAAATGTTTGAGGACTTATAGGTGATAAAACTAAGTTAACAAGGACTTAAATGGATATTTTTCTAATTTTACCATATTAAATTATGGCTGAAAGAATTTGAAGTGGCTGGGAGACTTTGAATCATAAAGTTAAAAGAGAAGAAAAAAGCAAATAGAAAAAAAAATTAGGAAGAACTCTTGATCTCCACTCTTTGGAGCTGATTTTTCTAAGGGAATCTGAAAGTGCTAAATCTTTTCCAGGTAACAAATATCAATTTTAAAGGCTCTAGAATTTTTTTGGCTTGGTGATTTGGAAGCTTTGGTTGATTTTGTTTAGGGTTTATATGCTACTATTTTCGTGTTTGATTATCCTAGTTTTTTAGTCTTGATTTTTTAATCATATCTTGAGCTAGAAAGCTTTGCTTTGAGTAAGATTTAATTCCAGAGAAACTTTAAAGAGTCCTTTGTAACTTTGTAATTTTTATTTTGATCAGTTTCGATCTGTAGCAGGGCTGAATAGAGCTGTACATTTTATTGCTTAATCTATCAGAAATTTTGAGCTGGTTGTATTTCGATGGTTATAATTATTTTTTTAGTCATCCAATTGAAGTGTAATATTTATAGGATATTCTAGACACATAAATCTATGACTGTACCAAATTTTAGGTTAAAATTCTTTGTGTATAATTCCCAGTAATTTTTCAAAATTTGCTCTATAAGCTATCATGTTAGAGAAATTCAACTAGTTTCATAGAATTGAGAAAGTTGGCATGTTTTGCATATATCATGGGGACGGCATGATCAGGACAATATATATACATGTTTTATTAATGATTTGTGAATAGAATTGAATATTTTAGGTGCTGCAAAGGCCCAAGAAGGTGCTAATATTAAGTAGGCAGCTTGAGAATTCGACTTGGTGTATGTAGACTGTTTTGGGTGAGTAGCTATCAAGCCCTTATAAATTAATTTTTAATATTTTTAAGTCTTGATTACCAAATTTGAAATATAAGATCTCATTTGCTGCTTTTGAATTTGACAAATTTAAAATTTGAAGTTATCCGAAAATGCATTAAATTGATATTTTAAATTTAAGTTTGAATAGCCAAAAGTAGGCTGCTTGTGTTGCATTTTATAATGATAGTTTTGGTGATGTGAAAATATGATATTTCAAAATTCAAATTGTATTGAATTTCCAAGGTTAAACATTGAGCTTGAATTTAATTTATTTAGCACTATTTGGACAACTTTTATGTTTGTTGAACAATTATTTTTTACACTTAATAATATAGGGCAGTATAATGTAACTTTATTTCACTGTTAAATGAATATTTTTCCTATATTTTTGAGCAAGTATTTCAGTATGGAAAATATATGTTATTTTATGAAATGCCTTCCCTAAAAAAATGTGATTAAAATGTGTTGTGATTGAGATATGCACATGTGATTGATTGTGGTTGTCATTACGCACTTGATAGCGGGGCACTTGATTGCAAGCCGGTGAAGGAGGAAGGGCTGGACCGTGCTAATGTGGTAGAAGGGTTAGCCTTTAAGTGAGCCCAGAGTGAGTTTATTATTGATATCTAAGGTGTAATCAGTAAGGTTATAGCCCTAGAGATGGTGTTTATCACAGGGATGGTGAATGATGTTGGCTTGTTTTAATACAGTTTATGCTTGATTGGATTTTTAATTAATATCATTTATTTGCATATGTTTGATGAAGTTTTTGACATTATATTAAGGCTTATTGTTCGATAAGCATGTTGCCCCAAAATGAATGTTTTAGAGAGTATATTGTTTTGACTGAGTTTGACTAACATTGTGCAATAAATTTATTTAATTTATTTTCTGCTTGCCTATCTATTCACTGAGTATTTTTGTACTCATTTTACTCTATTTTTTATAACCTTTCAGCTAGGAAGGCTTTATAGTGGACTCTAAGTCAGGGAGTGTCTTTAGGCTTTCGACTAAGGTTGGCCCAATCATCTCGTCTGATGCTGCTCAGTTATTGGTGGTCTATTTTGTATAATTAAATGATGAAAATTTATGAGTGTGTTTGTGTAGTGTATTAATAATAAATTATTGTTGATATTACTATTATTAATATTTTTGAATAATACTTTTTACCTTTATGCCTATATAAATTTATTTATTTACATAAAAGATATAATATCAAGTGGTTTGGGAGGGAGTTTTCAGTGTCCATTTTGGACTACGTGAGATAGGATAAGACACTAAACATCAACCTCGGGCTATATGAGACGGGGTATGATAGAGTCTTATCCACAGATTCTAGAAAGTGGGAGCCAGTCTATCAATCCAGTGACCCCAACCCTCCATAGGTTGAATCCAGAAGGGAATGAAAGAAGTGGCATCCATTAAGACCTCTTAGCAGTATAACATGTTCGGAGAAGGACTGAGATATGGAAGAGAAGGACCCTCTCCAGGGACTGTAGAGGAAGCCCTGGGGATAAGTGTCAAAGGAGTCCCTTCAGGATGCCTGTAATGAAACGAGCTGCCAGAAGCATATGGTTAAGTTAGTTTAAAATTTGGCTATAATGAATGAGGAAGAATTTGATGGACAGAGGGATTAATGTACCAGATCCGAAGGTAAGGAGGACAACTATTGAGAGAGAACTGCTTTACCAACTCCAGCTTTACTTCCTGAAAGGAAAAAGAAATGGTTAAGGAGGTTATTTTAGATGAGGAGAAAAATAATAAAAGCGCAAAGAAAATACCTCCCAATCATCAAGTTCATTAGCAGTGAACTGGGCTAGAGGAGAAGTGGATCATAGCTGTCTACATTTGAAAAATAAAATGAGGCGTCTTGAATAAGAAAGACAAGAATTTAGTGCAGTAACAAGAAAGATCATTACCTGGGGAGCAGATTGAGAGTTAGAAGAAGGTAGAGAAGAACCAACAGATTCACTAGCTATTTTGCCTGAAACACATAAAAGCAATGGTAAGATAATTGCCATTACAAATATTAATAAAGGCAAAATATGTTATTCATAAGAAAAAGAAACACAGTATGGATGAAAGTAGTAATTTTTGGCCAGTATGGCCAAAATATTTTATTTGGTTAAATTTTAATAAAGAAGGCGCAAACAACTTGTTTCCTTTATAAATGGTAGCACTGCATCCATATTCTTGGCTAAAATAGGATGGAAGAGTTAAACTATCCAAATGTCAAAATTTTAATGGGGAAAATAAGAAGATAATAACCTAGAAAAATATAACAAGGCTAGTTTTCTAAATTTCCTTAAGGAAATTTTTGCAAATTTAATATAAAATAGGGCCTAAAGCTTGTAAAGTGCAGAAAATGGAAAGTCATGGATGGAACAATATTTGTGGGGGTAATTAGGAGGTAATGGGCTGAAATAGCCTTTTGGTTATTTAAATGCTTTTAAATGTTGATTAACCCAGAGGTTTTAGAAAATTAAGACACATATTTGGCAAATTCATGCTAAATAATTGGTAAATAATTAATTTCCTAGAGGGTAATTAGGCAAACAATGTCCAAACATGAGTGAAAATTAAAGATGAATTTTTAAAAGCTATTTCTTGAAAGAAATTATAAGAAATTGGCTCTAGAAGTTATTTGCTGTGAATTTTTGGCTGAGTTTAAAGGATTTTATTGAATAAATTTCCTTTAATTAAGCTAAATATTTAAAATAATTGTTTTGGTGATCAATTTTCTAAAATAATTAAATTTATAGCTCAATTATACAAAATTATATAAGTTAAGTCTTGGATGCAGTAGAAATAATTTTGCATAGATACATCAAAAAATTACAAGCTTCATTGAAATTCATAGTGAAAATTGGGCAGCATCTCTCTTATATTTTCAACATAAAGTTTTTGCAAAAATTTGCAAATAAGCCTGCACAAAAGCAATGCATTCACAATATCCCAAAAAATCCATAAAAATGCTTAACATCACAATTTTTAATAGAACTTACATTATGAAAAAAAAAAAGAAAATTGAGAAATAGAAATTGCTTGGGCATTTCCTCCTGCAGTAAACCTTAAGGGGAAGCTTTGCTCTGCAAAATAACGTAGGTCAAATATAATACCCTAGTCTCTTAGACTAAGTATAGAGTAAGTAGGGTGTCGAACACTAGAGAATTTGGAGTAATTTTGTATTAACTAGATATATAGTTGGATGGATAGGCAAACAATTATAGTGAGGATGTTGATTTATTCTAACTATTCTAAATAATTACTAACTATGCTAATTAATCTAATTATTCTAATATCAAGTTTAAGCAGGGTTTATTAGAACCACAATTCGGAATTTATTAAGAACTACAAAGAAACAAACAAATGATTGCATGAAATGATTAAAAAACATGGTATAAGTTCTAAAAGCAATTCTCATTGTCAATTAGACCTAAAGTCCTTAAGAGCAATTCTCATTGTCAATTAAGAATAATTTATTTAGAGTCTACAAGCACTCTCATGATATTGTAGAGATAAACAAAATCCATTAAATTACCATACAAGGTTTATAATTTTTAATCCTTTAAAATGAAAATCCTTGCCTCCAAGTGATTTCATAACCTTTAATGAATTCAATTGTATTTCTACCAAAATACACCAAATCTCATTGCATACAATTTGATTAACAAGTCATATATGGTGGCCAATTATACATAACATATTCGAAATCACAATTAAAATCAAATCATTCATATAACATAAAATAAAAGATGTAGTTCACTGATTCATTCTTCCTTGCAATTCTAATAAACAATGGCTTAGCCAAGGTACATATTAAACATAAAACAACAATATAAAGGTATAATAAACATCAAGTACTAATAAAGAGAAAGATAGAACTTGAATATAGATAGCCTTCTTGATGTATCATTGGCTTGCTTGAATGATCTTCTCTTGATACTTTGAATTGGACTAATAATACTAACTAAATAAAGATAATACTTTAAACAAAATAACTAAGTGTTTTATGATATGTAATTATGTCTAAAATGATGTTAATACAAGTATTTATAGGTGTTAGTATAGATGTGCCCTAGGGCCATATTGTATGTAAACATTGTAAATTAATCCTTTTAACAATAATATATTCTTTTGGATAAAGTGTTTGTTTATTTGAATATTTACCTTTAGTATTATGTTAAATGAGTTTATTATCAAGTGTTGATAATATGAGTGACAAACTCATTTAGTACATATACTATAAATGTTCATAGTTGGTGGATTAATATAAAGGTAGTATTAATCCCTAGACTATCACCTCTGTCTATTTTCCTTGATCAGTATGTGATACTGATAGTGGGAG
>CATIWO010333904.1:0-22090 GCA_949673435.1 Macaranga tanarius | reverse complement strand
TGTAGGCTGTTTTGGGTGAGTAGATGTTCAAGCCTTTCAAATTTTATATTTCATATATATATAGCTGAAATGAATAAGTTTACGTATGTTGGTCTTATGAAGCTGAATTTATGTTATTTCAGATTATTTTCATACCATCTTGTTATGAGTTTAAATTATTGGTTTGAGATTAAAGCATTTAAAATAACTATGGTTTCAATCTGATTATTTTAATTGTGATTATTATATATATGGTCATGTAATCTATTTTAAAAGCATTTTATTGAGATCAAGATTTGTTTGAATTATTTTCTTGAATTATAAGAGAAATAGATGGTTTGAAAGCTTTCTTGAACAATAAATGTGTTGTTGATATTTTGTTTGAATGTTTGATGGAAATGATAATTTTTTTTATATTACCACCCTATATGAGATGTATGGATGTACTGAGATGTTATATGCACATTTAAGATTTTTATGATTGCTATTGCACAATAGACAACAAGGCACTTGATTGCAGGACGGTGAAGGGAGAAGGGTCGTACCGTGCTAATGTAGTTGAAGGGTTAACTGTCAAGTATGCCTAGAGAGTATAATGTATAATTGTGATGACCTGTATGTTATGGCTGATTTGTAATGCTCGTTACAGGAATGGTTAATATAAATGAAAGTTATATTGATGTTTCTACAGAGTGTGTTTTACTGGTTAAACTTTATATATATTTATTTGATGGAAGAATGAGCTTGGTATTTTGAGAATAATTATAATATGATTTCAATTGTTCTTATGATTTTTGTGAAGTTTATTATATTTGGTTTATTTAAATTATTTTCTGCTTGTAGCATCTATTCACTGATTATTTTTGTACTCATTTTACTTTATTTTTGTAAAAATTTTCAATTAGGAAGGCTTGGTAGTGGATTCTAGGATAGAGAGTGTCTCTAGGCTTTTTAACTAAGGTTGGCCCAAACATCTCGTCTGATGCTGCTTAGTTATTGATGGATTATCTTGTATAAATAAATGATGAAAGTTTATGAGTGTATTTGTGTATTGTATTAATAATAAATTGATGTTAATATTACTGTTATTAATATTTTCGAATATTAGCAAAATTTTATAAATACTTTTTACCTTTATGTCTATACAAATTTACTTATATAATATCAAGTGGATTAGAAAGGAGTTTTCAGTGTCCATTCTGGGCTACGTGAGACAGGATGAGATACTAAACGTCCACCTCAGGCTATATAAGATGGGGTGTGACAATTTTGGTATCAAAGCTTTGGTTACTCGTTTTCTTACTTATAAAGTCTTGGTTCTTGAATTTTTTTTATACAAGAAGTTTTGGATAAATATTATTTATATATTTAATTGTTTGTTCATTAAGTGTAAGCTTTACAAATGAACTTTTAAATTGTGTTACTTATATTTCTATTGTTTTGTTTTTAAAAGGATGCAACCTAGGAGAGGACGAGGCAGACCTCGACGAGATAATGTTAGCCAACAGGGTAGAGATCAAACTGAGTCTAGGGGTAGTGCTAATCCTGAGTTAGAGTCAGAGGCTAGAACTCTTATTTTTGAATAACCCGTACCCCCTCCACCCCCTGTTATACTAGTTTTGCAGCTTGATCCAAGGGTTCGTGCAGAGACTATCATTGCTACGTTGACAACTCAATAATAGAGGAGGAGACCAAGGGATATTATTGAACATGCAAAGAAGTGTGGAGCATTTGATTTTCATGGTTCCATTGATTCTAGAGAGGCAGATAAGTGGTTGAAGGCAACAGAGAAGGCATTCAATACACTTGAACTCACGGAAGCACAAAAGGTTAGTAATGTGTATGGGATACTACACGATGCCTCAGATGCATGGTTTGCTCGAGTCAGGAGGTTGCATGGGGATCAGTTGACATGGGAGGCATTTAAGACAGAATTTTGCAAGGAGTATTTGACTGATGCATTTAAAGCAGAGAGGCATAATGATTTTATTACCTTGAAACAAGGAAGCATGACTGTGCGAGAATATGTTGACAGATTTAAAGATTTATATAAATATGCTTCTGGCATTTTTCCAACTGAGGCTCAAAAGTGCTACAGGTTCAAAGAGGGCTTACAGACAGTGTTGAAGAATGAGCTATCACTATATGAAGGCTAATATTTTAATGGCTGGGTTAAGAAGTCCATAGAGAAAGAGAAGTTGAGAGAGGAAATTGATAAAGAGAGCAAGTCTAAGGCTCCAATTTGGATAGGGAAGTAAAAGGGATTTAGTAAGGGGGTTAGTACTTCTTATTAGAGGCCAGAGACAGGGGGATTTAGAGGCAGTAGAGGACCTTGGACATGGTCAGGTACTGATAGACCACAGTCTTCTCAGTTTAGTCAGAATTCTGAGAGACAACTTGTGGCTAGTGTAAGTAGTTCATTTAGAAGGATTACACCTTGCGTTAATTGTGGCCACATTCATGAGGGAGTCTGTAGGAAGAAAACTATTCGATGTTTTAAGCCGGGCACATTAGGAGGGATTATCCTGATCTTGTACTATTTGGCACTAATACTAGTAGAGGAGTCTATAGCATAGCTAGTAGAGGAAGCATGTCTTCTAGTTTTAGGAGGGGTATAGGCAGAGGTTTAGGAGTCAATATTGGTAGAGAAAGCGGTGCATCCAAATCAACTTACCCTGCTCAGTATTTATAGGTAAAAAAACCTACAGTGCAACCAAAAGTATTTGCAATGACCCAACAGGAGGCAGCAGCATCATCATCTGATGTCATTTCTAGTAAGTTAACTATTTTTGGTGAGAATGCATATATTTTAATTGATCCAGGTGCTACTTATTCATTCATTACATCATCATTCACAACATGTATACCGTGGGAAAAGAGTGTTATAGATCAGGGCTTAATTATAGATATGCTAATAGGTGAATCAGTGATTTACAGACATGTTTATTAGGGCTATGAGTTAGAGTTTGGGGTCAAAAAATAGAAGCAAATTTGGTGCCATTACCATTATTGATGTGATTCTTGGCATGGATGTCCTTTCTAAATATCAAGTAATAATTGATTATTACAAGAAAAAGCAGAGTTCCAAATGTATAATGGTAGTAAATTTGTGTTTAGAGGTGAAAAGGGTTCATAGCAGTACAATATAATTTCAACACTCAATGCTAGTAGAATGATCAAAAAAGGGTGTGAAGCATTTTTGCCATATGTTATTGACACAAAAAAAGAGGGGTAGAAACTTGACAATCTACCAGTGGTAAATGAGTTTACAGAAGATCTTCTAGGGTTGCCACCAGATAGAGAGATTGAGTTTAGTATTGATTTATAACCATGGATAACTCCTATTTCTCAAGCTCCATACAGAATGGCTCTAGTAGAATTCAAAGAATTAAAGGTACAGCTACAAGAATTACTTGATAAAGGCTTTATTAGACCTAGTGTATCACTTTAGGGTGCACTGTTTTATTTGTAAAAAACAAGAATGGTATTATGAGATTATGTATTGACTATAGGTAGTTGAATAAGATGATAATGCATAATAAGTATCCACTGCCATGAATTGATGACCTGTTTGATCAATTGTAAGGGGCTATAGTGTTTCTTAAGATTGACTTGATATTTGGATATCATCAACTGAAGATTATAGAAACAGATGTGCCTAATACAACATTTAGAACTCGACATGGGCATTATGAATTTCTAGTGATGCCATTCGGGTTAACTAATGCTCCGACTGCATTTGTGGAATTGATGAATAGAGTATTCAAGCCATATCTTGATAATTTTGTCATTGTGTTCGTAAATGAAATCCTAGTGTATTCAAAGTCAAAGGAAGAGCATGCTACGCATTTGAGAATTATATTACAAACACTAAGGGATAAACAGTTGTATGCCAAGTTTAGTGTCACACTTGTACCCTAACTATAGGTATATTTGCATGTATATTGCATAGCATTTGTATACAATATATTTATTAGATTTAAGTATAAGCTAGTATAAATAGTTAGGTTACTGTATTAGGTTGACCAATGACTTGTACTCGACCAAAGAGCAAAATTTTTTGAATTTTGATGGAATTTAAAATGAGTAAAATTTTAAGAATAAGAGGGATTAGAAAAAAAATGAAGTGAAGAATGAGAATTAAAAAGTTTAGGATGTTATGGACTCCATTGTAATAATAGTTGTCTTAGAATGTACATATTAAAGCTTGAGGATTTATAGGTAAAAAAACCATTTCATTAAGGGTGAAAATGGATATTTTACGATTTGATATATCCAAATAAGAGTTGGAATGTGGACTTTAGAGGCAGCCTTAGTTGTTAAGAGAAAGAAAAGAAAAGAGAGGAGAAAGGAAGAAGAGAAGTTAGGAAACTACTTGATTCTTCAAAGGAGTTGATCTTGTACAAGTTAAATTCAGAAGTCTAAACAAATTTTAGTTAATTAATCATCTTCCATAAGGCTCTATTGTTTAAATTGGTAAGTAATTTTAAGTTTTTTAGTTGATGTAATATAGGGTTTATAAACTACTGTTCTCGGGTTTGGGAACTTTATTTTTTCAGTCTTATTAATTTGCTAATATCTTGAGCTAAAGAGCTTGAAGTTGAGTGTTATTTAATGATATGAAATCTTTGAAGAGTCATATATATCTTTTATTCCTTTAGCTCGATCTGATTAAGTCTCTATATTAGTATAATCAGAGGAGACATTTTCTTGCTTAATCTGTCATAATAGTTAAGCTGATTGTAATTTGACCTATATAACTCTCTTTGTGGTTGTTAAATTGAAGTGAAATTTTATGTCATATATTAGACATATAAATCTAGGTGTTTGAAAAATTTAAGGTCAAAATTCATTCTCTATAAGTCCCAAAAATGTTTCAAATTTAGGCCTGAAACAGCCTTTTTAAAACATATAGGACATATTTGTAGAATTGAATTGATTTGCATGTTTTGCACGTCATTTGGGGGGCTGCATGATTCGAGTAGTATGTATGCTTATTATATTGTTGATTTATACATGAAATTGCATGTTTTAAATGCTGGAAAAGGAAAGAAAGGTATTAGTACAAATTGAATAAATCAGTGTTCGAGATATGTGTGTTTTGTAGGCTATTTTGGTGAGTAGATATTCGAGCCTTTTAAATCTTTTTATAACAACAAAAAAATAATATTTTTAATGTTTTTTTATAAAACTAAATTAATGTATTAGAATAGTTTCAATTCAGCCTTGTTGATACTTGAATTACATATTTTAACTTCAAGTTTTCAAGGTTACAATTTGCAAGTTAAATGTGTTATTACTGTATGCTTGTTTTGGTAACTTGATGTGAGAATATTTTAGTTACTTAATGATTTGATATTAACTTGGTTTTCTTACTTTGGATTATGTTACGTGGTGTTTGGATTTGAATATTTTTTGAACAATGATTAATGTGATGAAAATGCTTTGACTAGTTATTTGATGGAAATGGTATTTGGTTTGTATATTGCCACCCTATATAAGCTGTGTGGATGTACTGAGATGATATATGCACATTTGAGATTGAGTTGGTTGTTATTATGTAATAAACAACAGGGCACTTGATTACAAGATGGTGAAGGGAAAAGGGTCGTTTTGTGTTGATGTAGTTGAAAGGTTAGCCTTCAAGTGCGCCTAGAGATTGAATTTATGATGGCCTGTATATTATGGCTGGGTTGTAATGCTTATTATAGGGATGGTTAACACACATAAAAAATTGTATTAATGTTTTGTAATGACATGTGTTTTTCTTGGCTAAATTTTGTATAAGTTTAAGAGCAATAATGGTTTCAATGTCATAAGTGGATTATAATATGATTTTGAATACTCCATTATTTAGATTTGAGATGTTTAAGGCAATTGGTTTAACAAAATTGTTTTCTACTTGTTATATCTATTCATTGAGTATTTTTTTTTACTCATTTTACTCTATTTTATAAACTTTTTAGATAACAGGGCTTGATAGTAAGTGGATTGAACTGAGAGAGAGTGTATAGAAGTTTCAAGTTAAGGTTGGCCAACATCCTTGTTAGAGAAGCCTTGTACTTTGTTTGTTAATATTGCTCTGATAAATATTGTAAAATAGTATAATCTGAGGTCAGATAATGGTGGCTAGACTTTATGTAAACCAAATGTTTGTAAACATACTTTATACTACTTTAATGATGTTTAGCTATTATGTTTTTAATTTATAAAAATTGAATATCAACCTAGTTTTAAAAAAATGGGGTTTCCTCCACTACTCGTTTACCTGGTACTATAGTTCTTATACTTAAACAGATCATCTTGAAAAATTTCTTATTTTCTAAATACATTATCTAAATAACGTCAAACATTTCCAAGATATTGTTTCAATTCTATTAGCATATGTAATTATTGAGCAACCTCTACCTCCCCTACCTCTTATTGTGCCTATTTTACAGTTTGATCCGAGGGTGCTAGCAGAGACTATCATTGTTACTTTGACAGCTCAATAATAAAGAAGGAAACTTGGGGACATTATTGAGCATGCAAAGAAGTGTGGATCATTTCATTTTCATGGTTCCATTTATTCTAAAGTGGCAGATATGTGGTTGAAGGCAACAGAGAAGGCTTCCAATACACTTAAACTTACAGAAGTACAAAAGGTCAGTAATGTGTATGGTTTACTACATGATACCTCAGATGCTTAGTTTGCACGAGTTAAGATGTTGCATGGGGACTAGTTTACTTGGGATGTTTTTAAAGTGGAATTTTGCAGAGAGTATTTGACTGATGCCTTTAAAGCAGATAGGCAAAATGAGTTTATTGCCTTAAAATATAGAAGCATGACTATGCGAGAATATGTTGACAGATTTGAAGATTTGTATAAATATGCTTCTGACATCTTTCCAACTGAGGCTTAAAAGTGCTACAGGTTCAATGAGGGCTTAGAAATAGTATTGAAGAATGAGCTATCACTATATGAGGGCCAACATTTTAGGGGCTGGGTTGAGAAGGTAATAGAGAAAGAGAAGTTGAGAGAGTAAATTGACAAAAGGAGCAAGTCTAAGGCTCCAATTTGGATAAAGAAGCAAAAGGGATTTAGTAAAGGCATTGGTACTTCTTATCAGAGTCCAGAGACAGGGGGATTTAGAGGCAGTAGAGGACCTTGGACATGGTCAGGCACTAATAGACACCACAGTCTTCTCAGTTTAGTCAGAGTTCCGTGAGACAACCAGTGGCTAGTATAGGTAGTTCATTTAGGAGGACTACACTTTGTGTTAATTGTGGCCACATTCATGAGGGAGACTGTAGGAAGAGAACTATCTAATGTTTTAAGTGTGGTGGATCCGGGCACATTAGGAGGGATTGTCCTAATCTTGTATAGTTTGGCACTAGTTCTGGTAGAGGAGCCCAGAGCACAGCTGGTAGAGGAAGTAGGAATTTTGGCTTTGGTAGAGGCATAGGTAGAGGTTCAGAAGCTGGTGTTAGTAGAGAGGGTGGTGCATCTACAATAATACAACCTATTCGGCCTGTATAGATAGAGAGACCTTCAGTGCAACCTAAGGTCTTTGCGATGACATAACAGGAGGCAGCATTAGCACTTGATGTTATTTCTGATAGGTTAACTACCTTTAGTGCAAATTCTTATGCTTTAATTGATTCGGGTGCAACTCATTCATTTATTGCATCATCATTCACATCATGTATACTAAAAGAAAAAAGTATGATGGACCAGGGTTTGGTTATAGATATGCCAGTGGATGAATCAGTAGTTTGTAGACATATTTATCAGGGTTACGAGTTAGAGTTTGGGGGTCAGAAATTAGAAGCGGACTTAGTGCCATTACCATTACAAATGTTTAATGTTATTCTTGGCATGGATGTTCTAAGTAAATATCAAACATTAATTGACTGTTATAAGAAGAAAGTAGAGTTCCAGATGCCTATTAGCGGAAAACTTGTGTTTAGAGGTGAAAGGGGTATAGAGCATTACGGTATGGTTTCGGCACTCACAACTAGAAGAATGAAAAGAAAAGGGTGTGAAGCATTTTTGGCATATGTTATTGACACAGAAAAAGATGGGCAGAAAGTTGACAAGCTACTAAAGGTAAATGAGTTTACATATAACTTTTTAGAAGATCTTCCAAGGTTGCCACCTGATAGAGAGATTGAGTTCAGTATTGATTTGCAGCTAGGGACATATCCTATTTCACAAGTTCCATATAGAATGGCTCCAGCAGAATTGAAAGAATTAAAGGTGCAATTGCAAGAATTACTTGATAAAGGCTATATTAGACCTAACGTATCACCTTAGGGAGCACCAGTTTTGTTTGTAAAGAAGAAAGATGGTAATATGAGGTTGTGTATTGATTATAGGCAGCTGAACAAGGTGACTGTGTGTAACAAATATCCTTTGCCATGAATTGATGACTTATTTAATCAATTGCAAGGAGCTAGAGTATTTTCAAAGATTAACTTAAGATCTGGGTATCACCAATTGAAGATTAAGGCTTTAGATGTGCCTAAAATAGCATTTAGAACTCGATATAGGCATTATGAATTCTTAGTAATGCCATTCAGGTTAACTAATGCTCCAGCTGTATTCATGGATTTGATGAATAGCATATTCAAGCCTTATCTGGATAACTTTGTCATTGTATTCATTGATGACATTTTGGTGTATTCACGGTCTAAGGAAGAATATATTGAGCATTTAAATATGGTATTACAAATATTGAAAGATAAACAATTATATGCCAAGTTTAGAAAATACGAGTTCTGGTTAGATAAAGTGGTATTTATGTGGCCTGTCATCTCAGCTGATGGAGTATATGTTTATCCTAAGAAGATTAAAGCAATTCTTAGTAAGAAACCACCTACTAGTGTACACGTGGTGCGCAGTTTTCTAGGGTTGGCAGGCTACTATAGAAGAGTTGTGTAGAATTTCTCAATCATTACCTCACCTTTGACAAAATTACTAAGGAAGAATATGAAGTTTGTCTAGAATAAAGAATGCCAATATAGTTTTGGTGAATTGAAAGCATGTTTAACTCCAGCACTAGTGTTCCTGTGATGGGGCTAGAATATATTATGTACAGTGATGCATCTAGAAAGGGTTTGGGTTGTGTGCTAATGCAACATGGAAAGGTAGTAGCATATGCTTCTCGATGACTAAGGCCATATGAGTTGAACTATCCTACACATGACTTAGAGCTAATAGCAGTTGTTTTTGCTTTAAAGATCTGGATGCATTACTTGTATAGTGAGAAGTGTTAGATTTTTACGGATCACAAGAGTTTGAAGTATATATTAAGCCAAAAAGAGTTAAACTTGAGGTAAAGAAGATGGGTTGAGCTCCTAAAAGATTATGATTGCACAATTGAATATCATCATGGAAAAGCTAATATGGTAGCAGATGCACTTAGTAAAAAAACCTCAGGCAGCTTATCTTATATTCGTACAATAAGATTTCCAATATTGCTTGAGTTGAGGACATTAAATGTAAAGTTAGCTCAAAGTGAGAAAGGAGCATTGCTTGCTACTTTGAAAGTTCGACCAGTGTTGATTGATAAAGACAAAGAGGCATAAAATTAAGATGAACAAATGGTGATAATCAAGGAGCAAATCTAGTAGGGCAGCAAGGTAGACTTTGTGATCTTAGAGGATGGTACTTTGCTATATGGGGGTAGATTATGTGTACCTAATGTTAAAGTTTTGAAAAGAGAGATAATGGAGGAAACATAGAATTCCGCATATGCCATGCATCCAAGAAGTACCAAAATATATCGTACCTTAAAGGATAACTATTGGTGGTCAGGGATGAAGAAAGACATTGTAGAATTTATTTCTAGATGTTTAGTGTGTCAATAAGTTAAAGCAGAACATCAACATCCAGCAGGAACATTACAGCCTCTTCCTATCTCTAAATGGAAATGGGAGTATATTACGATGGATTTTGCGGTTGGATTACCTAGGACTCAGCAGGGACATAATGTAGTTTGGGTGATTGTTGATCGACTCACTAAATCGGCTCACTTTTTTCCTGTAAAAGTGAGTTACTCATTCGATAAACTTGCTGAAATCTAAATCAGGGAAGTAGTCAGATTACATGGTGTTCCATTCTCTATTGTATCATATCGGGATCTGAGATTTACATCCAAATTTTGGCCGATGTTACAGCATGCTTTAAATACCAAATTAAGATTTAGTACAGCTTTTCACCTCCAAATAGATGGTCAGTCAGAGAGGACAATCCAAACATTAGAAGATATGCTTCGAACTTATGTGATGGAATTGCATGGTAGTTGGGATAAACATCTACCTTTGATGGAATTTGCCTATGATAACACTTTTCATTTTAGCTTGGGAATGGCACCTTATGAAGCCCTATATTGTAGAAAGTGTAGAACTATAGTATATTAGGATGAAGTTAGGGAAAGGCAGTTAATAGGTCTAGAAATTGTACAAATAATAATAGAGAAGATTCAACTAATTCAGGATCGACTAAAAGAAGCCCAAGATAGGCAAAAGAGTTATGCAGACGTGAAAATGGAACTGATTGAATACAATGTGGGTGATAAGGTCTTCCTAAAGATTTCACCTTAATAAAAGTATTACAGTTTGGTAAAAGGGGGAAGTTGAGCTCTAGGTGCATTGGTCCATATGAGGTGATTGAGAGGGTTAGTCCAGTAGCCTATAGGTTGGCTTTACCTCTAGAATTATCTCAGATTCATGATGTTTTCCATGTGTTCATGTTGAGGAGGTATAGGAGTGATCCTAGTCATATTTTGCAAGTCCAACCCTTAGAATTAAAAGATAATTTATCTTATGATGAAGAACTAGTTACAATTATTGCTAGAGAAACTAAGGTGTTAAAAAATAAAACTGTACCTTTAGTGAAAGTGTTGTGGAAACACCATGGGACTGAGGAAGCTACTTAGGAGTGAGAGGAAGACATGAGAAACCAATACTATCATTTGTTTTAACTCAATTTCGAGGATGAAATTTCCTTAGGAGCGGAGAATTATCACACTCACACCCTAACTATAGGTACATTTGCATTCATATTGCATAGCATTTGTATACAATATTTTTATTAGATTTAAGTATAAGCTAGTATAAATAGTTAGGTTAGTGTATCAGGTTGAGCAATGACTTGTACTCGACCAAAGAACAAAAATTTTTAAATTTTAATGGCACTTAAAATGAGTAAAATTTTGAGAATAAAAGGGATTATGAATGAAAATGAAGTGAAGAATGAGCATTAAAAAGTGTAGGATGTTATGGACTCCATTGTAATAATAATTGTCCTATAATGTACACATTAAGGCTTGAGGTTTTATAGGTAATAAAATCATTTCATTAAGGGTAAAATGGATATTTTATAATTTGATATATACAAATAAGAGCTGGAACGTGGACTTTAGAGGCAGCCTTAGTTGTTAAGGGAAAGAAAAGAAAGAAGAGAAGTTAGGAAACTATTTGATTCTTCAAGGGAGCTGATCTTGTACAAGTTAAATTCAAAAGTCTAAACCAATGTCAGTTCATTAATCATCTTCCATAAGGCTCTATTGATTAAATTGGTAAGTAATTTTAAGTGTTTTGGTTGATGTAATATAGGGTTTATAAACTACAGTTATTGGGTGTGGGAACTCTATTTTTTTAGTCTTATTGATTTGCTCATATCTAGAGCTAGAGAGCTTGAAATTGAGTATTCTTTGATGATATGGAATCTTATAAGAGTAATCTAAATTTTTATTTTTTGAGCTTATCTGATTCAGTCTTTATATTAGTATAATCAGAGGAGACATTTTATTGCTCAATCTATCAGAATAGTTGAGCTGATTGTAATTCGACCTCTATAACTCTCTTTGTGGTTATTAAATTGAAGTGAAATTTTTATGTCATATACTAGACATATAAATATAGGTCTATTTAGAACTTGAGGTCAAAATTCGTTCTCTATAAGTCCCAAAAAGTTTTCAACTTTATACCTGAAATAGCCCTTTTAGAATATACGGGATAGATTTGTAGAATTGAATTGATTTGCATGTTTTGCACATCATTTGAAGGGCTGCATGATTAGGGCAATATGTAGGCTTATTATATTGATGATTTATAAATGACATTGCATGTTTCAGGTGCTGGAAAAGGAAAGGAAGGTGTTGGTACAAATTGAACAAATCGGTGATCGAGATGTGTGTGTTTTATAGGCTCTTTTGGTGAGCAGATATTCAAGCCTTTCTTTTTATAACAACAACAAAATAATATTTTTAATGTTATTTATAAAACTGAATTGATGTATTAGAATGGTTTCAATTCAGCCTTGTTGATACTTGAATTATATATTTTAACTTTAAGCTTTCAAGGTTACAAATTGCAAGTTAAATGTGTTAATACTGTATATTTGTTTTGGTAACTTGATTTGAGCATATTTTAGTTACTTAATGATTTGAGATTAACTTGGTTTTCTTACTTTGGATTATGTTGCATGGTGTTTGGATTTGAATATTTTGTGAACAATGATTAATGTGATAAAAATGCTTTGACTAGTCACAATAAACAACAGGGCACTTGATTGTAGGACGGTGAAGGGAGAAGGGTCATTCCATACTGATGTAGTTGAAGGGTTAGCCTTCAAGTGCGTATAGAGATTGAATTTATGATGGCATGTATGTTATGGCCGGGTTGTGATGCTTGTTATAGGGATAGTTGATACACATAAAACATTGTATTAATGTTTTGTAATGACAAGTATTTTTCTTGGCTAAATTTTATATACGTTTGAGAGCAATAATGGTTTCAATGTTTCAAGTGGATTATAATATGATTTTGAATACTCTAGTATTTAGATTTGAGATGTTTAAGGCAATTGGTTTAAAAAAAATTGTTTTCTACTTGTTATATTTATTCATTGAGTATTTTTGTACTCATTTTACTCTGTTTTATAAACTTTTCAAATAACAGGGCTTGATAGTAGGTGGATTGAACTGAGAGAGTTTGTATAGAAGTTTCAAGTTAAGGTTCGCCAACATCCTTGTTAGAGAAGCCTTGTACTTTGTTTGTAAGAACCATAGTATTCGATAAACGAGCAGTAGAGGAAACCACATTTTTTAAAACTAGGTTGATATTCAATTTTTATAAACTAAAAACATAATAGCTAACATCATCAAAGTAGTATAAAGTATGTTTACAAACATTTGGTTTACATAAAGTCTAGCCACCATTATCTAACCTTAGATTATCATCTTGGAAAATTTCTTATTTTCTAAATACATTATCTAATTAACATCAAACCTTTCCAAGATATTGTTTCAATTTGATTAGCATATGTAATTATATTTATAATATAATTTGACTAAAATAAGTGGTTTGTTGAATGGTTAGTTATAAATGTCCATCTCGGGCTACGTGAGACGAGGTGTGACATTTAGCAAGTGTGAATTTTGGCTAGAAAAAGTGGTATTTTCTGGGGCATATTATTTTAGCTACAGGAATATATGTTGATCCTAGGAAAATTAAAGCAATTATCAGTTCGGAACCATCTACTAATGTGCATGAGGTTCGGAGTTTTCTAGGGCTAGCAGGCTACTACAGAAGATTTGTGCAGAAGTTTTCCATCATTGCCTTACCTTTGACAAAATTGCCAAGAAAAAATGTGAAGTTCATTTAGGATAAAGAATGCCAAGAAAGTTTTGATGAATTAAAGGCATGTTTGACTTCAGCACTAGTATTGACACTCCCTGTAATAGGATAAGAGTATACTATATACAGTGATGCTTCTAGAAATGGTTTAGGTTATGTTTTAATACAGCAAGGCAAAGTAGTTGTTTATGTCTCTCAATAACTAGGGCCATATGAGTTATTATCCTATATATGATCTTGAATTAGTAGCTGTTATTTTTGCTTTAAAGATTTGAATGCATTATTTGTATGGCGAGAAGTGTTAGATTTTCACCAACCATAAAAATTTGAAGTACATATTAACTCAGAAAGAGTTAAATTTAAGGTAAAAAAGATAGGTTGAACTCCTAAAAGATTATGATTGCATAATTGAATATCATCCTAGAAAAGCTAATGTGGTAGCAGATGCACTTAGCAGGAAAAAATCAGGCAGCTTATCTTATATTTTTACAGTGAGAATTATAATATTGCTTGAGTTAAGGACATTAAATGTAGAGTTAGCTCAAGGTGAAAAAGGGGCATTGCTTACGACTTTGAAAGTTCGACCAATGTTGATTAATAGAGTTAGAGAGGCACAAAATCAAGATGAACAAATTATAAAGATCAAGGAGCAAGTCCAGCTGGGTAGCAGGGCAGACTTTATAATCTCAGAGGATGGTACTTTGCTATATGGGGGTAGATTATGTGTACCTAATGTTAAAGTTTTGAGAAAGGAGATAATCAAAGAGGCCCATAATTCAACATTTGCTATGCATCCAAAAAGCACCAAAATGTACCATACTTTAAAAGAAAACTATTAGTGGTCAGGAATGAAGAATGATAATGCAGAGTTTGTGAGTAGATGTTTGGTTTGCCAACAGGTTATAGTAGAACATCAACATCTAGTAGGAACATTACAGCCTCATCCTATTCCTGAATGGAAATGGGAGCATATTATAATGGATTTTGTGGTTGCATTGCCTAGAACTCAGTAAGGAAATGATGCAGTTTAGGTGATTGTTGATCTACTCACTAAATTAGCTCACTTTTTGCCTGTGAAAGTGTGTTACTCATTAGATAAACTTGTTGAAATTTACATTCGAGAAGTAGTCAGATTACATGGTGTTTCATTCTCTATTGTATCATACCAGGATCCAAGATTTACATCCAGGTTGTGGCGGAGTTTGCAGTATACTTTGGGTACTAAGTTAAGGTTTAGCATAGCATTTCATCCTCAAAGAGAACAATTCAAACATTAAAAGACATGCCTCGAACTTGTGTAATGGAATTTTAGGGCAGCTAGGATAAATATGTGCCTTTGATGGAATTTGCTTACAATAATAGTTATCACTCTAGTTTGGGGATGGTGCCTTATGAAGCTCTATATGGTAGGAAGTGTAGAACTCTAGTTTGTTAGGATGAAGTTGGGGAAAGGCAGTTGGTTGGTCCAGAAATTATGCAAATGACAATATAGAAGACTCAGTTAATTTAGGATCGACTAAAGAAAGCCCAGGACAGACAAAAGAGTTATACAGATTTAAAAAGGGAGCTGATTGAATATAATGTTGGTGATAAGGTCTTTTTAAAAATTTCACCTTGGAAAGGAGTAATACGGTTTGGTAAAAGAGGGAAATTGAGACCCAGGTACATTGGTCCATATGAGGTGATTAAGAGACTTGGTCCAATAGCTTATAGATTGGCTTTACCTCTAGAGTTATCCTAGATTCATAATGTTTTTCACGTGTCCATGTTAAGAAGATACATGAGTGATCCTAGTCACATTTTACAGGCTTAACCTTTAGAACTAAAAGATAACTTGGCTTATGAGGAAGAATCGATGGAAATTATTGCTAAAAAGAGCAAAGTGTTGAGAAATAAAACCATACCCTTAGTGAAAGTTTTATGGAAATATTATGGGAGTGAAGAATCCATATAAGAATGAGAGGAAGATATGAGAAACCAATACCCTCACCTTTTCTAGCCTAATTTCGGGGATGAAATTTTCTATGGTGGGGAGAATTATCACACCTGTGTACTAAATACATATCTACCATGCATTGCATTTACATATTATATTTTTATTAAGTGAATTAAGATAGCATGCTTGAATTTAAATAGGATAAATGTGTATAGTTAAGCTAGGTGTAGGATTGAATTAAGGTTGGTACTCAGTTAACAAGTGAGAATTTTTAAATTTTGATGACACTCAATTGAAGTAAATTTTGAATGGAAATAAAGAATATGAAGTTAAATTGAAGTAAAGGATAGGGAACTAAAAATATTAAGGAGATACAGACTTAATTGGAAAGAATTATAGGATTGTGGTGATCAAGTAAAAGTTTGAGGATTTATAGGTAATAAAACTAATTCAACAAGGACTTAAATGGATATTTTTCAATTCAATATCCAAATTATGTCTAAAAGTCTCCTTAGGTAGAGAGTATATATATATATATGGCTTATAAGTTAAAAGAGGAAAAAGAGAAAGAAAAAAAAAAGAGAGCTTTTGCTTAAGAAAAGAAAAAGGGATATAGAAAATTCCTAAATTCTTCAACTTGAAGCTTGATTATCAAGAGGAATCTAAAGATCCTAAATCTTCTTCAGATAATAAATATTAATTTTATAGGTTATAGAGTTTTATTTGTTGGATAATTTAAGATTTAGGGTTGATTTTAGTTAAGGTTTATAAGCTGCAGATTTTGGCTTTTGGAGTTTCTAAATTTTAGTCTCTGTATTTTTGTTATAACTTCAGCTAGGAACCTCCAAAGTGAGTGTTATTTAATTCTATAGAAAATTTATAGAGTTCTCTATAACTTGTTAGTTTTAAGGTTTAGCTGATTTTTACTATTCACCACCATAATTCCAATGCCATCACCATAATACATCAACCTTACTTATATCCTCTCATCAATCAATATTCATATATATAAATATACCATTCACATTTCAACATAACACAATATAATTTAATGCAATTGCATCTCATCAAGTCATTATCACAATTTCTCACTTTCCTCACATATTTCACCTTCAAGTGAAATATATCATAAACATCATAATACAATATATGCCCATGCCATTGCATCTCGCAAGTCATTATAATAACCATTCATCAATATTCCATCAAAACTTATATTAATAGCATTCAATATACATAAATATAGTGTCCACTATATGCATACTTATATCATCACCTTCAATTCACAAAAGGGTGAAACTCATTCCACTAATTCATACATTCATTCAATTTCAATAAAGGAATACACTATAATACATATAGCTAAGTATATATACATAACATGTATTAGTAATTACTTACAACAAGTCTTCTACTCCTCCATACACAAGGCTCCATTACAAATTGGGCTCCCATATCCTTATTCAAGCCTACACATAATTTATTCATCAATACATATAGCAACAAAAACTCTTTCTCTCAAATGCAACTATGAGCAACTTGATACCCTAGGTTCCAGGTCTCCAAATAATTTACATACACATTCAAAAATTATGAAAATATTCTTGGAGTAATAAAATGAGTCTTCTAATAATTCCAATTGGAATTTCTCAAATCAGAGGTATATGGAATTAATTATGCATTTTCAAGTAAACTCGGGTAAAAACAGAGTGCTGCAAGAGCACTAAAATGTCAAGGTATATCAATCACCCTAAAAGATAGAATTTAGGTTTCCTAAAAAATACAAGAGTTTTAATAGACCTCTAAGGTTTCCAGAACATTAAAGCTCATTCAAATCAGAGTTTTAGAATTCTAGATAAGATCAAAACAAATTGACTGATGCAACATGAAAAACAGACCCGAAATATACAGCCAACAACCCTAATTCAAAAATCCAAATTAAATGCTAGGCTTACTAATTTAAAGTTTCCAATAGCTTCTAGACGTTCTAAAGCTTCCCAATTTTGATGCTAGGTGAGTAGAGAATTAATAAATCTCTCAAAGAAAATGAAGAACACTCTCACTTTCCCTCTTCTTCTTCTTTCTCTCTAATTCTCTACACCCATCTTCTAATATATACACACATACTCACATAATAAACCCACCAATCACTAATTGCCAATTTCCCCTTCTACAACCTTCCTTTACTAATGCTTCTTATCTCTTAAATTGTAGATAAATATCAACTCTTATTATTATTAATAACAGGATAATATATATATATATATATATATATATATATATATATATATATATATCTCATTTTTGCAAATTACCACTTTCCACTCTACACCTCTCTCTCTTTATTGGATTTTTACATAACAACCCTCAACTCTCTTTTTGTTGCAACTCACTCCATTACTTCCTTGACATTTACACCCCTCTCCACTAACATACTCACACTCCATTCTATACACAATCCACATCTCTATTCCACAAACTATACAAGATACGATGCTTGAACATTGCATCTTTAGTGCGGGTGTTACATTAAATGAGATGCAAGGATATGTAGTGTTGCTAAATAAATGTTATTCTTGTTTTTGTAATTGATAAATTAAGCATTGTATATGAAAAATAATGCTTGTGAGATATATCAAATAAATATATAGTGGACTTAGTTTGGAATATGTACTAGCATTGATAAGAAATTCATATGGATAAATTATGAATATTGAATTGTGATACTACTACGGTACGTTATAATTTCATTAGTATTTACATACTAGAGTGAGATTGATATATTTGCTATGAGATATATATGGATGAAATTATTGTAAGGTATATGCTTGAATATAGTAAACATAAAATATGATGGTATTGAATTTGTGGTTGTAAGTGCGTATGTATTGTGAACTTGAGTTGGCCCATTGGATAGAAACGATGTTATATTTATGAGTAATCAAGGATATGATGTGTGTTGAACATGTCGATTGGCTAAGTGACTGTTGACTATGTTAAATATGATTATGTTGATTGGCTAAGTGACCGTCGACTATATAAAGTGTGATTAACATGTCGATTGGCTAAGTGACCATCGACTATATTAATTATTGAGTATGTCGATTGGCTAAGTGACCATCGGTTTATGTAAATTATTGGTTATATCGATTGGCTAAGTGATCATCAATATGTGTGAATTATTGAGTATGTCGATTGGCTAAGTGACCGTCGATATACGTGAATTGTGATTAAGTCAATTGGCTAAGTGACCGTCGATAGTGTGAATTGTGATTAAGTTGATTGGCTTAGTGACCGTCGACAAGGCGAATTATTGATTATGTCAATTGGTTAAGTGACTGTCGATATATGTGAATTATTAAGTATGTTGATTGGCTAAATGACTATCAACATACTTGATTTATTGTTTATGTCGATTGGCTAAGTATCCATCGGCAAGTTGAAATAATATAGTGTCGATTGGCTAAATGTCCATCGACAAGGCAAATAAGACTTATAATTATAAATTGATAGAAAAGTACTGATTATAAGTAATTGTTAATATAATGCATGTATATATTGATTTTCGTAACTATGGTTGTTTGACTATATTTGGTTGGAATGTGTCATTAATGGTGGTATATATATATATATATATATATATATATATATATATATGGTATAGGGTTGGCTTACTTTTAGTATACTTTTGGCATATGAACGGTATATTATCTGCCTATAATTGTGTACATTGATGTGATGAATATAAGAATGTGGTTTTATTATAAGATTGATGAATTAAGAAATGTGATGATTGATAGGGTGTATATCTTGAGTTGTGAACACCCATTTAGCTATGCTAGCACTTGTTAGATTACTATTGATGTAATTGAAATTATGAACTTATGATGAATTGCTTGCTAATTGGAGAAATATACTTTTAGGTTAAGAAAAATAGACTGAGACACGGGTGTGTCCCAGACCGTGTGTTTAGACACGAGTTGAGACACGGGCGTGTCTCGAGCCATGTATGAGGACACGGTTTGTTTTGAGTTAGAACATGGTTGTGTGCCAAATGATAATTTTAACCCAAGAGCAATACCCTCTAGTACATGGGCGTGTACATGGCCATGTATGAAATTATGAAAATGTGTATTTTGGACCGAGAGGAACACGGTCTAGTACACGGGCATATACATGGCCGTGTATAAATTTGTTAAATTGTATATTTTAGACCGAGACACACACGGGCGTATCCATAGCCATGTGTGGGAGTGTGTTTAGGACCGAGGCGAACACGAGTTGGAACACGACTGTGTTCCAAACCATGTAGCCCAAAATTTCAGTATTTTTATTTAAATTGGATTGATTAGTTTTTTAGAAGTTAACATATGGATTTATTTTCGTAACTACTTATTGATTATCAAACTCATTTCCTTGCATTTATATGTTTTAGGGCATATTTAGAAAAAGCTCGGAGTTACATTTGTTAGTAACCTCAGGTGGGCCAGAGGTGAGCTTGGTGCAGTTAGACATAATCCTCATTTGCATAGATATATTGCATATTTTTATTGATATTATGAATATATTTTAGCCATGAGTAACAGAAGGAAAAATGATATTGGGCAGAAGTTGTATATTACATGAGAACTTATATGTGATTTGATGTATATGTATTTCTTATACTATAAAAAAAAACCTTATTCTTATATATGATATTTGGGAGTGTTACAAGTCGATATTGGGATCTTATAATGAAGGGACATTTAGTGCACGGTAATTATGTTTTAGGGTTCTTATGGATCTACATATAGTATCCATTTCTAATTAGGTTGTCGTGATATCTATGCTAGGGATCACTCACGACTTATGAGAACTACATCTGATTAATTGGGATTTTTACATTTAGCATGGAAAGGTGTTTCCATAATATTAAGTGTTAATATTATTTTCCATTGCCATTTAGTCTTGAACCTAGTAAGTCACACACACAAGAGTTGCACCGATGAAGATAATTATTAATTTAATTATTATTAAAGAGTTTAATTAATTAATTGAATTAGATTTACGCATCTGCAGGGATCTAGCATATCTCCAAATCTAAATTCAAAGGTTGGGACTAATTATAATTAAATAAATATTAATTTGGACTTATTTAATATGTGATATTAAGTTCAAGGACTAAATTAATATTTGCTTCGAAATGGTAGAATGGATATGGGCCATGAGATGGACCATATGTATTATTAATAATGGATTAAAGTTGGGCTTTATTTAAAGAGTTTAAAAAGGGCTCATAAGTTGTCTTATTTAGTTTGGTGTAGGCTTGGTTTAAGTATTGAACAACCCCATAACCTTAGCCCAACTCATTAAGGGTTAATGAAGTCAAAGGCTAAGGTTATTCTTGTAACCAAACTAATCTCACTTATGACATAAAGTTATCCATGCATATAGTTAGAGTGTAAGACACACACTCTAACTATCATATGCATGTAGCTTAAGTGTGAGACACCCAAGCTAAACATGCATATAGTTTGAGTGTGAGACACTCAAGTTATTATCAAAATGGATATGTTTTAAGTTAGTGTGTGGTGTGGAGACAAAAAAACTAATGCATATTTAAGAGAGTTTTACTATTCTTATAAAAGAGAGAAAAGGGTTTATATATCATCTTCTTCCTTCTTCTTCTAAGTGTAGAGAATAGAAAATATCACAAGTTTTATGAACTCTCAAGTTAAAGCCATTATTGCTCATTGATATCCATTGGAGCTAGTTACCTAGTCCTACACTTTCAAGCTTGGGGGAGTTCTAACAAGTGTCTTAGGTTAAACAAAAGAGGCTTGTGAGTAGTTCTCCGCCATTCTTGATATCTTTCTTATGAAACTTGTGTGTTTCAAGCTAGAAGTTTCACATTTGGGGAGCTTGGATGTTATAGATAATAACAACCTAAAGCTTGTCAAGCATTCTATACACTTAGAAGTTTTGTAAGTATTACTAAACTCTTAGATTGCAAGCTTTATGGCATGATGTTTTATAACACCTGCCCTTTTTCATACGTAATCATGATGTATGTATTACATTTATTGTATATGTGATAGTGGACTTAGTATAAGTTGAATTTGCGCATGTGGTTGTAGAGAGGGACCAAATTGAAAGGCAAATTTGGAGTTAGTTATAGCAATATAAAGTTATGGGGGTGTTGTGCATTAGGCCTACTTCTTTAAAAATTTAATTGGTTATGTGTGATGATATTTTATTATAATATATTATAATATATTATTATTATTATTGTATGGTTATTAAGTGATAATATGAAATTATTAGAGAAGACTTTGAGGAAGGCTATTTGGTAGCTTGTGATTGGTTGGTGTTTATGTGTGTATATTTTATTGTGAAGGTGTAAAGATTATAGAGAAATAGATAAGAGAGGAAAGTTGAGGATTATTGTGTAATAATCCAAGGTTATTAAGGGTGTGTAGAGATTGGTAAAGATATTTGTGTGTGTGTGTGTGTGTGTGTGTGTGTGTGTATATAATATTGGTTAATTAAGTAATAGATGTATTTATGTTG
>CATIWO010333867.1:0-20862 GCA_949673435.1 Macaranga tanarius | reverse complement strand
TGTCTGTCATGATGAGACTTTTGAGTATTCAAACTTTTATAATGATGAGCCTCTGCAATTCTCTCTTGACAAAATTACTTCTTTGATTCAAGAAGAGCAACCTATTCTTTTGATAACCTTGCAAATTTACCTAATAGCTTTCATTGTTTCTCTACACATACTTTCCTTCATAAAGATGTTCCCTTAGGACATTTGTATCAGGTGATGATTCAAGCACACTCTCAACTTTGTGAATAGAGGAGAATTGTCAAGATGTATCTGGGAGGAAAGAAGAATCCTTTGATCAAGCTGTCATGCAGCAGACTAGATTTGCAAATCAAGTGCAAAGATTCTTCAGCTTATGTTTTCCCTAAAAAAAAGAAGAAGCATTTCTTCAAATTGAAAGTAAATAGAAAATTGAAGCAATGGAGGTATTTTTGCAAAAGAAAGTTTTGAGGAAAAAGTGCCACCGACCGATGTTATATCTGTGGGCAGAAAGAACACTTTTCAAAAACTTGTCCTCTAAATTAAAGAAAGCAGAAAAATGATTCAATAGATTTAACAAATTACTTCTATAGAGCTGAAGAATGCAGATGTTGAATCCTTATTTTTAGAAGAAGATGAACCTTCACCAGAAAGTATTTTTGCTGTGTGATATAATGAGAGTTTTGAGTATTCAGACTCTAATAATGATGAGCCTCTGCAATTCTCTCTTGACAAAATTGTTTCTTTGATTCTAGAAGAGCAACCTATTCCTTTGATAACCTTGCAAATTTACCCAACAACTTTTTCTAAACCCATTAAAGCCTTTGCTCTAATGGATACCGGAGTAAGAACTACCATCCTAACCCTAAATGTCCTTCCACCTGATTATTGGTAAAAACATGATGAATATTTTAGAGCAGCCAATGGAGGGTTTCTAAAAACCAAACGCATTACCAAAAATCCCATCAAAATCTAATTTTTCCCTAGTTGTCACATTTGGACCAAAGTTCTTGGATCACCATTACCAGGAAAAGACATTATTATTGGATTTGATATCTCTTGGAAGATAAAAAAACTTCAAATTCTTCCTAATAAAATTAAGTTCAAAAAATATTTCCAACCATACACCATAATCCCATCTCTTTTTAACCTTAAACCTAAACTGTATCCTTTTAATCAATTCATGAATTTTTATTGTAGGATTACAGTGCAGATTCACACACTAAATTTCTATAGAAATGTTCTTCATCACTATGGAAACATTCCGAGTTCTTTATTTTCTTGCCATTCAAGCAAAATTAGGATGTAAATCCAACAAAAGCCACCCATCTTGGAATAGCTCCTGCAGATTTAAAGCATGCAGAAGAAGAATGTCAACTATTGCAGAAATAAGGCTTAATTGAACTAACAAAGTTTGAATGGGCATCCCAAGCCTTATATGTCAACAAAAGATCTGAACAGATCAGAGGAAAGAAAAAACTGGTGATTGATTATTAGCAATTAAATTTCTTTTTGAGAGATGATAAGTTTCCCTTGCCAAAGATCTCTTCTCTTTTCCCATTCCTATCTAAGGCAATAATTTTCTCAAAGTTTGATCTAAAAGCCGATTTTTGGTAGTTTTGAATCAAAGAAGAAGAAAGATACAAGATGGTATTTTTCATTCTCAATCATCATTTTTAGTGGACTGTCATGCCATTTGGACTGAAAGTTGCAACCTCTTTATTTCAGAAAGTAATGATAAAAATTTATGAGCCTATTCTAAATAGTGCTCTCATTTACATTGACAATATATTATTGTTTTCTTCAGATAAAGAAAGTCATCTAAAGCTTCTCCAAAAGTTTGTAGACTTAATAAAGCAGTACGGAGTAATGCTTTCCCCATTAAAGATGTATGTTGGCAAGATAGAGATTGAATTCTTGGGAATGCATTTCAAGGAAGGCTAGTATCAGCCTAGACCATATTTTTCCTTAAAACTTCAAACATTTCCAGAAATAAATTTCTCTCTCAAATATATCAGGCAGTTCCTTAGAATTGTCAACTATCTGAGAGACTTCATTTCGTATCTTACAAAGAAGACTGCACCATTAAGAGCCATGCTAAAGAAAAATCCACCAGCATGGACTGAACAATAAATAGCAACAGTAAAGTAGCTTCAGTTTAATATAAGAAATCTGTCGCCTTTGCAGATTCCATCAACAAGAAAAAGGATCTTGCAGACATATGCTAGTGATAAATTTTAGGGAGCCATTCTCCTTGAAGAAGATGAATAGAAGAGGAGACAAATTTGTGCCTATGACAGTGGAAAATTTTCTGAATTGGAATGTCATTATCATTCCACCTTCAAAGAAGATTCTTGTAGTCAAGTATGCCATCAAGAAATTTGAGTTCTATCTCATTGGACATCATTTTAAAGTAATCATGGATTGCTCATCCTTTCCTAAGATGCTAAATTTTAAAAGAAAGACATTGCCACATCCACAGCTCCTCAGATGGAAAGAATGGTTCAGTAAATATGATTTTGATGTAGAGCATATCAAAGGTGATAACAACTTGATACCAGATTTTCTAAGTAGACCTACTATATCCTGTGCCTTGAAAGAACCCTTTCAATTAAAAGTCCTTCCCATGATATATATGCTAGAATCTACAAGTTCAAATTTGCCTCCTGAACCACCTGAAACTCAATTCCTTCTTCAAAGAATTCTACTGGAAATACCTCCATCCTGTTCCATAGCCCAACTCATAAAAATAGCCTCAGCCCAAATCTTTGAATATCAGTCCAAATTCATCCGACTCTATGGACCTGATTTTCTTCACAAACTTGGTGTCCATCCAGATTATCCATTTGTCTCTATTTTTAGCTTTCTTAACCAAAGCCCAGAAAAAGAATTTTAATGGCCTAAAGAACTTCTTGTGTTTTTTTGGTACATTTGCCATTTCTACTGGGTAGCCTTTGATCTACATCCACTTCATCTAGCTCAATATTTGAGGAGATTAGAAACGGGACTCAAATCCAATCCACATATTGAGACGTTTCTTAGATGGTTCCAACCCCTTTCCAGATGGAGTTTATTCCGCACTAGTGAAGCCGTTACTCAAAGACTGACTCAACCTCATTAGTGCCATTTAGTCATTCTATTTCATAGATCGTTCTGGAAAATGAGATATGAGATCAGGACGGTTCCCAGCTTCCAAACTCATCAGATTTATAACTTCTCTATGATTGACAATCTGTTTACCAACATAAAAAATCTATTACTATAGAGGAAATTGCAAAAAAGACTCTTTGAGGTTAATAAGAAAATCCCAATTGAGATTTGGCCTAAAGCCCATGAGGAAGCACCATGGGAAGCTTATCTTAGAGCCTATATGACAGGCTTACTTGCAGATAAAAATCACTGGTTGTCAACCCAAGGCCCAGGATCCAGTTCTTAAAGTTCTCAGACACTTAAAGAATCCAGTCCAAATAGTCAAAGCCCAATAAGAAGTCTAAGCCCATCGATAATCGATTGTGAACCTTTCAATGATCCATATGGACGACCACTTAGAGGATATTCACAAGGATATTCCTAAGAAGATGCCGATAGCAGTGACAACAATGATGAAAATAATATGTCATCTAGCCATGAGCCTATCAAGAAATGAAAAAGACTCCTGAAAGGGACTCAGTGACTAAAAGTTAAGCTACTTTGTTAAATAATCGTAGCATATATACTATAGTTAAAGATAATGTAAAAAAGGTCTTTATAGTTGTTTTATTAGTCCAAAAAGTCCTTATCAATGTAATAAAAGTGAAGGGTCTAATCTTAAAAAGTAATGGTAGGCTTAGAAAAAGTTAATATAATCATTAATATTTTTAGTTGATATTCTTATATGTATATATTCTCCTTTCTCTCTATAAAGAGCAAGAGCTTTAGTATAGAGAGGCGGAAAACCCCTTATAGACACTGCCTTTATAAATAAAAAAATTTGTTTCTAAAAATAATCTCTTCTTCTCTGAAAGGCTCTCTTTTGAAATATTATAATAATAATTTCTCCACTATAATCATTAGAAAGTGTGCTCTGTGCTTGCCTCATAAGAGGATCCTGCATATAAAAAATCTTATGATAAGAAAATGATCTTGTTTAACCAACTTCATTAAGATCATGTATATGAGCATATCCCTTTGTGGTAACTCACAAGGTTCATGAGTATAAGAGGGATAGACAATGGTTGGAAACCAAAGAGGAGGAGTACGGCCTGGCTAGTCCATAAGTTGCTCATGAGCCTAGGAAGTTAACATAGAGAGTTTATCATAATCTTCTTTAACCTGGTGATGTGCTCATATGCCTGGTCTTGGTGGAGCTCTGGAAAAATGGTATGAGAGCCTTCTTAACAAAGAAGGGATATTGTTATTATAATATACTAAGGGGGCTTGGAGGGGGAGAAACTTTTATGGCCATGTCAAATTATTATTATGATATACTGAGGGGGCTTGGAGGGGGAGAAACTTCTATAACCATGTCAAATTCAGAACATAGCTCTGATACCATTTTTCTAGAGCTCCACCAAGAACATGCATATGAGCATATTGCAAGGTTAAAGATGATTATGATAGACTCTCTATGTTAACTTCCTAGGCTCATGAACAACTTATGGACTAGCCAGGCCGTACTCCTCCTCTTCGGTTTCCCTTCAGCATCAACTGTATTAGAATTTGGAATAAAAGGCTGAGAAGTGCAGTGGGTATCAACTTCTTATAACATAGGTGGAAAGTCCTTATCATATGACACTAGTTGATACATAAAAAATTCTAGCAAAGAGGCTGAAAGATTTGGAGTTTTAGGAACAGGTGTTTGAATGAAGTGTAATTACTTTTTTTTTTATCTATGTTACAGCCTGCTTATAGCAGGGAAGTGGTTGAGATTTAAGGTTTGGCTTTTAAGGTTCTGGTAAAGGTCTGTAAGATTTTGGTTGAGAGTAAGGAGATTTAATGATAGAGATCCTTTTATAGGAACTCTGGGTCGTGCCACATTATCTAAAATCAAATAGTTCTACATCTTTAGGTCTGCATGGTTATACTAAGGCACTACACAGTTATGCCTACTATTCCAAAAAAATTAAGTGCAAAATGGCATGGTTATGCAACTATTTGCACAACTATGCTCAGATATAAAAATTTTAGAAAATATAGCCATTAGAGATGATTCTTAATGGATAGAATACGCTTCAAATGGCTAGTTCTCTTTAATTAGCCACTTTTGTACCCTTTAATCATTATAAATATATATCCTAAGGCTTCATAACACCACTTTAACATCTTTTCTTTAAATTAAAAATATTAAAGCCTTCTTGTAATAGGATTATTGTCTAAGTTTTCTTCATTATATATACATTGTGTTCTCTTTCTTCCTTTTCCATTATCAGTTTTCATTTCTCTACTCCCACACCACTCTAACAAGATGAAAAGAACATCAAAACGTCTAAGAACATCAAAATGTCTAAGAACATGAAAAAACCCGAGTTCTTTAATAATTTTTCAAAAGATATTGAGTTTAAAGATAATGCTCAAGAAAGGCAATTTGTGCTATTGCATTAAATAGATGTGGATGAGAACAAATACATAAATGATGAAGCTTTGCAATCGGTTGGCCTATGGGAGGAAGTGCAACTCTATCTCACAAAAATGGGATGGGTGGGCTCAATGCAAATATCCATCATATGTGTGAAACTCCTCCCCACCGGCACCTTCATTAGTCAGCACTATTCTGCTTACTGCCTGCCCAAAGCACTGATATAGAGAAGCGTCACTTCTATCCTAAACCTAATGTCACTTTAATGTCCAGCTTTTTCATATCATTCAACTATTAGAAACATATATATATATATATATAATCATTAATAGCATCCATCCAACCATAAACGAGAACGATGGCAAGATTAACAAAAACTCAACTAATATAATATACATAAATAGTGTTCTATCATGAGAGGGCTAGAAAGGGAGAGGGTTATACAGGATCATATACAAATGTACACCAAAAATATACATATAACCCATCTACCTAGCATCTAGGCCTAACTAGCCCTGGAGAGTACCGCAGTAATTATAACATAAATATAGTTACTCTCCATTACAAAGCCCATCCACAAAAGAAAAAGGGTCTGCAAGCTATTAAGTGCAGGTCAGGGAAACTCGAACCCCTGGTGTAGTTATGTGAGGCACTGTCATGGAAATTCTGCCGTTCTGTATGGGCGTGGTAGTCGACGGCGATGGGTTTTAAAGAGACCCTCAAGGATACAATAGTGTTAGCATAATCTCAGATGAAGTAGTGGACCTTTGTCTCCTCTCCTACTACATCATATGTCATAGCGATCCAATGTATAGCTATACTATGTACACTATATACAATATCTAATTTATGCTAAAAAGAAAATAAAAATAAAATATAGTGGTGAGCATTTTTATAAGAAAATATCTAGTGAGCAGATAAACTATAATGTTAGCTCAAGAAATAATAGGAATGAATAATAATCAGAACATTTTAAATAATTAGAATTTATTTCCATCTTTCTCATAAAGTAATTCTTTTAAATAAACAAGTTCATAATCAAATCAAAAGAATCATTTTAAATTAATGCTTTAAAAATTCAATTCTGGCTTCCCGAAATTTAAACTTCCTTTCTGTCTTCCATACATTTCAAACATCTTTTCTTTCAAAATTACATTCTTATATTTATAGCACAGCACAGTACAACACAATACAAAGTACCCAATTATTCAGGAACAGGTCAGGTTGTTATCGATGTGGTGCATACTAATTAGCACATTGAAGGTTTAATTCAAGTATGCATACAGATATATACCACTCGGATTAGCCCTAAAGGCTTTTATGAATCTTGAGCGCTGTCCTAAAAACAGTTATAATAATCAAATATCTTATTTTCGTCAATTCCACATCGTACTCTAGGTACAAAAATATCATTCACACATGAGTTACTGTGTTTCAGATACAGTTTTATATCTCATAGAACCTAGCCATATTCCAGGTATGGTCTTACTACAACCTTTCCTTTCAGTGTACATGTGCTTACAAAATTATCACATTTTCAAAATTGTTTATATTTCTTATCAATCTAAACTCTGTATTTACTTATAAATCATGTATATTAAAAATTTAGGTTAAACACATATCAGAATCAATTCAAATAATATTTTGGTATACTGAGGCGTCGACTTAGTGTAGAGGCACCGCCTCTGTGCTCACTAAGCCACCACCTAAATACCTGAATGGCCTAATGAGGCATCGCTTTAGTGCCCACTAAGGAGTCACCTGAGTGCCCACTGAGGCATCACCTTAAGGCTTTGGCGGGCTGAGGCGCTGCCTAATCGCACTGTTCTAACATTTTAATTTTCAAACAACAACTTAAAATCAACCTAAAAACATCCCGATATCAACGTGAAGATTTATGAAAAATAGAGAAAAGAGAGAAGGAAATCTACTCACAAAATGTCCTCCTCCTTTTTCTTTTTTTTCTCCTTCTTCTGTTGTTGCTTTCCTTCTCTTTTTCTTCTTTTTTTTCTTCTTTATCTGCAGAATATGGCAGTTTATACCATATTCTCTTTTTATCCCTTCAACTTTATTTTTTTCAATTAAGTCCTTTCTCCAAATTTATTTTCATTACAATTTAGTTTTGACCTAAAATAACTTTAATTAGTCGGGTGCAAACATGACAATATGCACATCCTATATATGAATTCTTAAGTTATTTTCATTTTAATGAAGGCATTGCTAGGCTTTTCCTTTGATTAGGCAATCAAGATTTTGAGGTGCCTCTATGGGATTTGAATGATGCCTTTGGTTTTCCAAGGGACCAAGATAAACTCTTAAAATTGCATAAAGATTGGGTATGGATGTGACTCACTAATTCAGAAGAGGCTTACAATCTTAGAATGTCTAAGGAGGTTTAAATGGTTAATCATGCTCTTTATTATATGCACTGGTTGTTATCTCATATAATTTTTAAAAGAAAAGAGAGTGATACGGTGGTCAACTCTAATGAAGTCACTCTTTTCTATTGCATGGATAGGGGTAAACAAGTTGAGATAACACCCTTAATTGCATAAAATTAAGTGATGTTTCAAGCGTAAATGGCCATTTGATTAAATATGGAGGATTGTTATGTCTATAATAAAGTTTGTGGGTTTGATATAGAGAAAATGCCATTCAAGTCAATAAAAGATCATATAAGACTAAAATTAAAACCATGATGAAGATAGGCTTAGTGGGAAAATAAGAATAATGCTATGTTTTAATTCCTCATCCAAGGGGAGTTCAACCACTCCAAGCACCATAAGGTCCACAAGAGTAAGAAAGAGTTAGGGGAGAGAAATATCAAGAGGCTAGGCCACAAGATCCGTCAATGGTTAATGTACTTAATAAGCTTAATTCATTGGATTTGAAGGTTCAAGGAATAGAGGGTGACTTGGCCAAAATCAACCACCTCTTGTATCATTATTTTGCATTCCAATGATTAACTTCATTAGTTTACCCATCTCCACAACAAGACCAAGAGAGACCAAGAGAGACTAAGTTAAGAAGAGGCACCACAAGCATAGAAAGGGGATGTTCTCGTGCTACAGTAGTATAGAGAACATATTTATGTTTTATATTTAATGTATTATGCTTTAAGTTTTATGTTTGTTTATGTTATTATTTGATTGTTTTTTTATAATTGTTTAGTTCAATGCTAGGTTGTAATTTATTTTAAATTAATAATATGTATTTGTGTGATTTTGTGTGTTCTCATATCATACATTCCATACTAGCTTATTCTACATTTGTAAATCATATTTTACGTTGTTCTTTAAGTTTATTATTTGTGTAGTTACTTATTGCTTTTCAAGTGCAAGAACATTAACAACTAATTCTCTCAAGTTAAGGAACATTAAGGACAATGTTTAGTTCAAATATAGGGTTAGTATTTCTTATCTTTTCTTAGTCTTATTATGTTGTTTCTTTTTCAATATTTTAGTTTAGTGTTTGCTTTAATATTTTAATAGTTAAGTTAGTTAGTTTAGTTTAGTTTAGTTTAGTATGTTCTTAAGCTTAGTTTAGCTCTAACTTTGAATTTTGCAAGAAATGTTTTTAAATACATCCCTAAGTCGCTAAGGTTAGGTAATAAGATTAATCATACTTTAACTTTTTAAATTAAATTTTAACTCATTTTCTCCAACCTTATGTTTTTGCATTTATCAAGGTTATAATTCTTGTATATTAAATTGAGTTTTTTTTTACTATAATCATGTCTTAGCTTAGTTTTTATATGTTAAAACTTGAGGTTAGAATTTATTATTAGAGTTTAATTTAACTTAAAAAGTACTTCTCTTTTGATTAAGTGAAAAGTGTATAAAATATTATCTTATGGAGAGTTTGTCTTAGTCGAGCGATTTTACATATTAGAATCGTCTTTAATTTTATGAGCTACAATAAAAACTCACTAATCAAATAAAAGTACAAAGATTGTGAAAATGTATGAGTGTAAAAGTATTCAAAAGTAAAAAAAATAATAGGTTAGGTGTAACATACTGCCCTAGAATTTCCTAAGTTCTAGATAGATTTATGGACTTATTTGCTATAGCAATAAGTTATGAGGGTTGTTTTGTGCCTAAGCTTTATTTCAGGGGTCAAAATGGATATGTTTCATTTTGAAAAAAATAAAAAAAAGAAGGGAGAAGTTACTATAGCAACTCATCTCCCCTCTGTTTCTAAGAAAATATATCAACTTCTTTCTTCCTTCTTTATTTCTTTCTTTCTCAAGTTTCTTCTTCTCCTTTACTTCTTCTATTTCATCTTTCTTCTTTATTTTCTTCAAAATTTTCAATTGTTAAGTTCCAAAACAACAATTCAAGACTTAATCTATCAAATTTAAGATTTATATAGAAGATTTTTGGTGAGTTTTTATTTAAACTTTCAAGCTTTTGAATTGTGCAAAAATGGGTATTTGGTTGAAATTTTGAGTTTTGATGCCTTATTTAATAAAAAATAGACCCTTGAGATGTTTAGGACTGTGTTTAGAATTGTTTCAGACCAAATTCTAGGATTTTTAGGTGTTTACGGGCTGTATTTGCATTCTGGAACACATAGGTGGTGCCTTTGTGCCTAGAGGAGGCAGTTCTACAGCTCTGGGCATGCCTCTGCAGCCCTGGGGGCACCTCAGCAAGTCTTCAGGCTCTAAAACTCTATTTGGATCATTTTCAGACCATTTTTTAGGTCCTAAACCTTATCCTTTAGCCGTAGATCAGTCTAAGTTGAGTAGAATCAATATTTAAGCTTATATTCTGATGATTTTATTTACGGATATTAGGATCAGATCAAATTAGAGCCATTGAGGCTAGATCAAGGCCAACCAACTAGGTTTCAGTTCAGCAGGCCTAGGTGAGTGGATATATGTATATGAAACTAGTTTTTAAAACCAAGTATATGCAAGAATATGTTTTTACAGTTTGGAAAAGGGTTTTCTATATTTTAAATCTGATTTTTTCTTACAAATAAAATTTTATCATGTATTAGTTTACAAAGCATGGTTTTACAAGTTATTTAACTTTTATATCAGAATTAGGAGCATATAGCATATAATTATTATTGATATAGAAAAATCTGTTTAAAGCAATGATATGTTTAGTATTTTAGTAAAAATGATTATGTTTCAGCTTTATACAATTATCAGCTTTACGATTTATCAAGTATGTTTTAACAGCAGTATGAGAAAGGTGAATGATTTGGTTTCATGGACAAAACTATACACTTGTATTATATACCCTTTAGATTGTACCATGATGACTGCTGTTTATTCAGTAGTATTATTATGTATATCAGTAGTATTATCTAGCAACTATCTTGGGGACAGTGCTTGGTTATACATATAGTCTTGGGGGCATACAACCGGGTGGTTTAGCTCTGCCAGCATTATTATAGCAGTATGTATGCACATGGAATGCCAGGTCATCAAAGCCGACTATTGTGTTAGCACAATCTTTAGTTACATATTAATGAGTGTATGGATAGTTTTTATACGAATGTAAATTCTCAGCTTATCTCAGTTTTTATAGCAATTGCTTAGCTATGATATGATGTTACTTCAGCTAGAAAGAAATCAACTTACGCATATGTTTTACTATATTATTTTTGATATAAAAAAATCAGTCTATGTAAACTCTGTATTATGATTTCAACAGATTATCGATTTCTATTATTTGCAAGGTAGCTTATGAATATATAGTTTTATGATATTTGCACAGCTTATTAATTATTATTATTAATATATGCAAAGCAGTTTTATTAATATATTTATAGTTATTTATAGCTGGTGTTCCCACTTTAAAGTATTGTATTTAAAGTTAGTCCACTCACTGAGTATTTTTGTACTCACCCTCTTATTTTTAAAATATTTTCAAATCCAGCAGAGTAGCATCAGCAGTAGCTAGTAGAATCGTTTAGTGCCAATCCAGTGTCTAAAAGAGGTTGAGCCAATTTATTCAGAACCTAGACTTTTGTATTACTTTTAAGATTCTAATTAATACATAGTTGATGGACTTGTATTATAAATAAATTGAGATTGTTTAAAAAGATTCTTAGAATGTATAATGACAGATTTATCTTAAAGTCCATTTTGATGATTGAGGTCTAAAATTCTATTTATAGAATTAGCATCAGCTCAGTATAGCATGTCACGCCCGGCTCTTTAGCTAGAGGGCGGGTGTGACAGTAGGGGCGAAGTAACAAACATAAATTCAAAGATAAAAAATGCTTCATCTACTCTGATTGTCGAAAATAAGTATCAATAATTCAAAGGTACTTAAGTGAAGTATTCTTGTTAAAAATCTTAAATTCAATATCTATATTAACTAAGAATCACTTCTTTGAAAAGAGTGCCCTTAGTCCTACAAAAAATTCAAAAATAAATTAGTTAGCTATTATTTTGTAGGGTTAAAGGATTTTTAACATTTAAAATTATTCGAATTTGCTTACAATATATGAGTTTTATTCTGTGTATTTTCATTAATTCTATTTAGAAGTGCCATTTTTTTCTTAATTTTAATCTTAGGTTTTGATTCATATAAATTATGTTAAGTATGAATAACTATAGTTGTACTTTATGAAATTCATTAATATGCATGAATTGTGGTTTTGATAAAGTTTTTGATTGAGGATAAGCAAAAATCTAAGTATGGAGAGTTGATAAATCCATATTTTAGATATATTTTGAGTTATTATTTAATTAGTTTTATGTATTATTGTATAATTAACTGGTTAATTTTAGTTAAATTTTGTTCAATTAGGATTTATATATATTATTTTGCATTTAAAAAGGATTTAGGTTTGGTTTTAGTATTTAATTAGGTTTATATTAGATAATCCTCTTTGAAGTAGGATAAAATTTCCTTAGTTTTTAGGATTTACTTTTTAGTTTTAAATTTTATTTATTCTTTATAAATTCTAGATATTTTTGATGTCTATTTCCATATTTTACAACGTTTGTATGATTAGAAATTAATTTGGATACAATAAGGACTTCAAAGAATCCAATTTGAGCAAGGAAAAGTATGCTAGAGCTATAAACAACTATGCCAAGGGTGTGTATAGCTGTACCAATCAAAGAAAATTTAAGGGAGCATTCTACTGCAAGCAACTATAGACACAACTTTGCTAGAGAGTCCAGAAGCAAGGCTCAATTCTACCATTTGATGTATGACTATATCAGAGCTTTACATAGCCGTGCTAGTAACCACAAAGATGAATTTGCATTTCTTGCACAACCGTGTTAGGAGTTGCACGACCATGCCGAAGTATCCAAGTCTTAAAAGTCTGAACTTTTTAAGGCTTTTTCATATCCAACTTCAATAAGGACGTATCACCACTATATAAACAATGTAAAGGGTGTGGAATATAGTATCTTTAAGCATTCTTCAACATTTTTTGCGTTCATACTTCATTCAAAAACATAAATTTTGATTTATTCATTAATTTAGTTTAACATCAATTGCAAATTCGTGATTCATGGAGTTCAAGCATTCAAGAGACTTTAAATCAAGTTTAGGCGGTTTCTAATCTCTTTTTCTCATATTTCTTTATGATGTTTGCAAGAGCTTTCATGAATTGTGATCTTATAATTATAAATATATAATGCTAGACTCATTATATACTAGGATGATCTTAATAGCTTGGGGATGTATTAAATTTCACCTTTTGCTTTAATCTAACTTTGAATGTAACACCCGCATTTTAGATGCACTGTTCATGCATTATGTATTCATTACATATAGAGTATAGTTGTGGAATATGTCTAAGTGTAGGAATGTATATATTGGTAGAGAGGGGCTTAATTATAAAGGAAGTTTGGAGGGAAATGTCATAATAGAAAGTTGTGGGCTATTGTGCAATATGCCCATTTCATTAAGGGGCTAAGTAGCTATTTTGATGATATTTTGTTATATTAGTAAGTATTATTATATTTTTTATTTGGTGATAAATATGGATTTAATTGTTGGTTTGGTAATGATTAAAAAAGACTTTTGGGAGGTAATTTATTGGCTTGTGATTGGTGGGTGCTTAAATGTGTATATTTAAATATATGTGTGTATGTTGTTTAGGTGGAGTATGTAGAGATTGGGAGAAGAAGAAGAGTGAGTTTTTGATTAAGTTTGAAGAGCTTTGATTCTTATTCATGCAAGCATTTGGGAAGCATTAGAAGTTTTATATCCATTGGAGCTTAGTTAGTAAGCTTTAATTGTGTTTTTAATTGAATTTGATTGAGTTGTGATTTTTGTAAAATTCGGATTCTATTCTTCTATTTTTCAATCCTATTATTTTTGCCATATCTTGAGCTATAGAGCTCTGATTTGAGAATGGTTAGACTCCTTGAAAACTTCAGAGAGTCCTCTATATTTCTTATGTTTTGAGCTCTGACTGATTTTGTTATCAAGAAGGGCAATTAGGGCCGGACATTTTATTGTTCGCTTGATGCTTTGTTTTACCTGAATGGATTCTAAAATCCATAATTAAATCCATACTTATCCGAATTGAGTGATTATAATTGGAATTTATAGTAGATACATAACCCTAGCTTCGGTAGTAATTTGGAGGTTTTTGAATTTATGTGTGCATCCCTAAGTCATGTTGAACTTTGAGAATTTAGTTGCACTTTGTGAGGCTAGGGTGAATTGCAATGTTTGCTTGTTGGAATTAATGTATGATTATGTGTAGGGGTTGATAAAATAAAAGAAAGCACTCATAATTAGAATATAGACCCTTTTATTGAAGTGGAAGCATTTAGAGATAAGTAACTATTAATACAAGTTGTGTACATATGCTTAGCTTTTATGTGTATTATTGCGTGTTCAATTAATGGAATTGAATGAGTAAATAGATTAGTGAATATGAGGTGGAATGAGATCCACCCTTTTTGTGTATTGATAATGTGAGGTTTGATTGGCAATGTTGATTTTGGTAAATGATGATATGTGTATGTTATGAATGTGAGATTTGATGAAATATTAGTGAATGGTTGTTATAATGGCTTACTGAGATGCAATTGTATGTATTTATATTGTGTTATGTTAATTGTTATATATTTCACTTGAAGGTGAAAATATATGAGGAAAGTAAAGTTATGCGATAATGTGAGATAGTGGGACTGAGCCGGATAGATAGCCTCCACTAATTATGTGATATAGGAAAGCTGAGCCGGGTGTGTAGCTACCCATGTGAGAAGTGAGACTGAGCCGGGTGGATAGTCTCACTAAATGGCCATTTAATTGATAATGAATTTTTAGGAATATAGCTAATAAAGCTAGGTGTGAGGAAAGGTCCAGTCGGATACTAACTCTTGCATTAAAACATGCATACTTTGAATTTATGCTTTTGAATAAAATTCAATGTGTGAAGGGGTTGCTTTAGTTATGAAGTGATGAATATAGATGTTTAAATCTTGTGAATGATTGTGAATTATATGTTGATAAATGAATTGGTGATGTTTAGTGTGTGTATGAAGTGTTTTTAAGTGTGATTTGAGTTATATTCAACTATGGAAAGGTTTGGTGTGCGTTAGAATGGCCAAAGGGGAGTTTTGGTCAAGCTGGGGATGCTTATGACCGTAAGGGTAAAACCATGATCACCCCAGCTTGCATCAAAAATTAGTTTTAGTTGGGGTGCTCATGGTTTGGCTTGCGACAATAAGGAGCCAGCTCGCAGTCATGAGCCTCTTCCTCACGGCCGTGAGGACGCACCTGTGAGGAGCCCAACCTCATCCTCCTGCACACTTTTTTCTCTATATTTTGACTATAGCTCAAGCTATAGAGCTCCAAATAGAGCATAGTTTAATACTAGAAAAACTTTAAAGAGTCTTCTATAACTTTCATGTTTTGAGTTGAATTTATCATTAAGATTCTCTAACTGAGATTGACATTTTGTTGCTCACTTACTCCTTCATTTGGACTCCAGTACGCACTCGATGTAGTGCCAGTGATAATGGAACTTTATGGGGATTATATATAGACTTAGTAGAGGATTGAAAGACTATATTATAACCCTTAGAATGTATTTATAATATTGGTTATCATGTGCTATCAACTCTTTGTTTATGTGATTAGTATATGTATGCAGCTATATTTATAGTTGCTTATTGAGTTAGAAGCTCACCCCTTTACTGTTGAAACTTTTCAGGAATTGATTAGAGAAAGGGCTTAAAGCTTGCATTGGAGTCATAGGTGGGCCAAATGAGTTTGGTGTACCCGACCTTCCTCCTGCGTATCATTTAGCGTGTTTGTAATGGCATTGTGCGTATGAGTTTTGGTATTATGTAGTATGTATGTAATACCAGCCATGTTATGTGTGTAATGCTGTACATGGATGTACATATAAGTTTTTATATATATACAAGTACCTTTTATTGAGAAATTTTATTATGCCATGTGCGTATGCTTATTATTAGCCACGTGTATGATTATGTTTATGGGCATCAAATTTAGTGGTATCAGAGTAGGGATTAGATTCCCTCGGGACATAAGAATGTGTTGCATTTATGATATATCATGTATAAGTCATAGGTGACCAATAGTTGATGTGTGTTGCATATATCAGGATGGAAGGACACAAAGCTCAACCTATCGAACTAAAGGAGTCGTCTGAGACTATTCATGGTCAAACACTAATGCATTCTATAGATGCACCTGAATAATCACAACCTCAACCTCTTCCTGCACAAGTTGTATATCCACCATTTATGAATTTGTTCAGATTATAAAAGAGGTGACTTAAAAACCAACGGATAGTGCTCTAGATGAATACTATGAGAAGATAAGGAAACAAGGTGCCAAGGTTTTTACTGGGACCACTGATCCAATAGTGGCAAAGGAATGGTTGAGAAACACGGAGAGAGTATTAAATCGAATTGATTGTACAAAAGAAAAGAAGGTGAGCTGCGCAGAATCCCTATTTGAACAAGATGCATTGGACTAGTGGGAGACGGTGCCTAGGTGTAGAAGTATATCGGAGACATTAACATGGGCTGACTTCTTGAAAAAATTTACTGATAAATATATGCCGGTTGTGTAAAAAGCTAGGAAGAAGTTGGAGTTCCTCAATTTGAAGCAAAATGATTTCTCAATAGTTGAATATAAAATTCAGTTTGTTAGACTTTCAAAATATGCACTGGAAGAAGTAGCAACTGATGAGTTAAAGAGAGATAAATTTGAGAGAGGGTTGAGCCTTGAAATCTGAAAATGGATAGCCATTAAACCACCTACCTATAGGGATCTACTGGAGACAACACTTAGAGCTAAAGAAATAATAGTGGAGAGAAACACATTAGAGGCCAAAAGGAAGAGGGCTACTAGTGCATTTACCACTTTAACTAGAAACAGTAGTGGATCATTCTTCAGGGGTACTGGGTTCCAACGAGGAAATTTTAGAGGATGGGGGTCATTTCGACCTAGTCAATCAACCTGGAGCACATTCACCAAAGGAAGTGTAAGGGTAGATACTCTGAGGAATGTTGCTATTGGTAGATCCACAAGTGGCATGTCGACTCCAATGTGCAATAAGTGTGTAAGATTTCATTCGGGGAAATTTTAGGGTTCTAAACCTAGTGTATGTTACCATTGCAACCAACCAGGACATTTTATGTAGGAGTGCCTATTGAGGATAGGTCCCGGAGGATCCTAAATGACAATCCAAAGTAGTGCTAGAGAAAAATTTCCACAAGCTAGTAGAGTAGAGGTCATGGAAAAGGAAGTGGAGTAAGCACTTCAACACCAACTGAGTCTATTGGCCAAACCCCAAGTTAAGCCAGAGTTTATGCCATAACCAGACAAGAAGCTCATAATGTACCGGATGTAGGGACGGGTCTTTACACTATCCTTGGTCATGATGCCTTTGTATTAATAGATCCGGGTTCTACATGCTCATTTATATCATATGAGTTTGCACTAAAAGTTCATAGTACTATACAATCATTAGAGCATGACATATATGTATCTATACCGGCCGGGGATGTAGTAGTTGTGAATAGGGTGGTTAGATCATGTCCAATAGTAGTGGATGCTATAATTTTGCATGCGAACTTAGTAGTCATGAAACTAGAAGAGTTTAATGTGGTTTTGGGAATATATTGGTTATCTTATTGCCATGCTATTGGTAATTGTTATACAAAGGAAGTGGTGATAGAGATTTCAGGATAGAGAAAAGTAGTGTTAGTGGGAGAGAGGAAAATTATTCCTGCTTGTCTTATTTCCGCTACAACCGCTTTTAAATTAATTAGAGATGGATGTGAAGCATATTTGGCCAATATTGTTGATACATCAAAAGTGAGTACTTTATATACCAGTTGTTAGTTATGCCATTGATGAACAAGAAAAGCAGTTGTTAGTTATGCCATTTAGGTTAATAAATGCAACGACAGCCTTTATGTCTTTGATGAACAAGACTTTTCAACTGTATTTGGATCAATTCGTTATTGTGTTATCGATAATATAGTCATCTATTCATTAAGTCGGGAGGAGCATGCGAAGCATCTCTGAATAGTTTTAAAAATACTTCAGGATAAGCAATTGTATGCAAAATTCAGTAAGTGTGAATTATGGATGGAGGAAATTGCATTCCTTGGCCACATTGTGTCTAAAGAAGGAGTACAGCCAGATCCGTCAAAGATTAAAGCTATTTTAGAGTGGCAAGTACCTAGGAATGTAACTAAGATTCGAAGTTTCTTAGGATTAGCTTATAGAAGATTTGTGAAGGATTTTTCCGTTATTGCCAAACCATTAACAACATTGTTGTAGAAAAATACTCCTTATTAATGGGATAAAGCATGTCAACAGAGCTTTGAGAAGTTAAAAGAAACTCTCACTATGACTCCTGTTTTAGCATTACCAACTAGTAATGGAGGTTTTGTGGTATACATCGATGCTTCAGGACAAGGATTAGGTAGTGTGCTTATGTAGAATGGAAGGGTGATAGCCTATGCATCTCGATAATTGCAGCCTCACGAAATGAACTACCCAACACATGATTTAGAGTTGGCTATTGTGCATGCACTAAAGACATGGAGGCATTATCTCTACGGGGACACATTTTCTATTTTTACTAAACACAAAAGTTTGAAGTACATCCCTACACAGAAAAAATTGAACTTAAGACAACGAAGATGGATGGAATTGTTGAAGGATTATGATTGCACCATCGAGTATCATCTTAGAAAGGTGAATGTAGTGGCAGATGCTTTGAGCCAAAAAACTAGAGAGTGTTATGCTGAATGGAAGTGGGAAAAGATCACTATGGATTTTGTGATCGGACTGCCTTGTACTTTTCAGAAGCATGATGCGGTATGGGTGATAGTTGATCGGTTGACCAAGTCGGCTCATTTTTTGCCGATACAAACAAGCGATTCTTTAGACAAGTTAGCTTCTTTATTGTTGGTCAATTTCTGCAAGCGCACAGAATACACAAGAATTACAAAAGATATCATTCCCTCATAGATTAATTAATTTGATCATCACTCAATTCTACTATTATCTTGTTTAAAGCTAATAATAAATGCAATTTTCAATAAATCAAACTATTAATCACTACACTAAGCAACTTAATCATAAATTCTAAATTAATAAGCACTAATATATATAAGACATGTTAAGGATTAATCCCCCTAATTGAATTAGCAATTAAATCCTTCATACCTACTAATGAATTATTCACTCAAGCATCTTAAATGTCAATTAAGCTCTCTCAAGTCTCTAATCGACTAACTCATAATCAAATACCAACATAAACATGAATAAAATCTCATCCAAATCATGCAAGAATTAGCAATCAATCATAAGTATTAATCATAAGCTATAAGAGACTTAAGGAATCCTATTATCTCTAATATGGGTTAATTAAGTTTGTGTTCATATATCTATTAAATCTATCATTTCTCAATGCATGAACTTAATTAAAATATGGTATTGAAGTTACTCAATAACAATAACTAAAGAGCAATATGAACATAATGAATAATCATTAATGGGTAATTAGATTTAAAGCTAATTCAATCAAGAATCATAATCCTTAACACAAGGTTTTTGTCCTAACATGGCTACAATCAACATAAAAATCAATTCTAAATAGTAAGAATCCATCATCAATTACAAGAATAAGGTAGAAATAAAGATGAAAGAGCAAAACTAGAGGTCTTCAATTGTGGGTTTCTTTCTTCTTCTTTTTCTTTCTCTTCCTTTCTTCCCTTTTCTTTTTCTCTAAGACTCTATAATAATCTCCAATATTCTCCCCTCTTTTTTTTCTCTTTCTTTCCTTTTGCATGTATATCCTCTCTTTTTTCTTCTAAAAGCCCATTGGATTGCCTTTTGGATTGCTTCCACATGCCCAGAATCTAGCACATCACTACAGGAATCGATCAACTGGTGATCACCAATGATTGGCGATTGCCAATCCTTGCTCTTAGGTGGGCTACTAGGGCTCGCTAGAGGCTAGCAAGCGCTAGCCTCTACTCGTAGGCTGAGGCTCTGGTGCTCGCCAGCCTCTAGTGAGCGCTAGCCTTCTTTTACAGTTGGGACACTACAAAATCTTGATGCTTAGCTTCTTTATTCAACTCCTTTAGCTTCCTTTTTCTCATACACATAAACCACCAACAAGTAAAAGAATAAAATTACTCTAAATCACTTATATTTCTACATAAATGCACACTAAAATTCAACCTAAACTAATGAATGATTGAGCATAATCAAATATCCCCATACTTAAATCTTTGCTTGTCCTCTAGCAAAATGTTAAGGATGATTCATTAACATCAAAAGTTTTATATATTGGCCACTTTTACTCAAGCATAAAATATACTCTTCTACAAATACCAAGTTCACACTTAAAAACCAAAAAAATGACTTAAGCATTGAGGATATAATTGTTACTAAGTGAAGAGCTCATTTACCAAGTTGCAATTGTGATCTTGCAAACTAAAACTAGGAAAGATATACAAGGAAATCAATGTGCATTCATGGAAATTTACAAGGTTAAACTTATATAAAATAATCACACATACAACTTTTTAACTTTGTGAGTGCGTTTTACTCTCCATATTGCTTTTGGTGAGTGCGTTTTATGCTCCATCTCACTTTTATTCACACTTTCCTTTTTAATTCTTTTCTTTTTTTTTAATTGAGCATAACCTCAATAAATATGCCATAAATTCACTTACTTTATCATCTTCTTAAATTTTGACTTGCAAAGTTCGCAATTGCAAAAGGCAAAACAAGCATTAAATTCATTAAAATATAAAATCCTCAACCTCAAGCCATTAATTTAGTTTATAAGCTAGAACTCAATATTAGATGAAGGTTATAATGCATGATTAAGAAAAATGATTC
>CATIWO010333832.1:0-11884 GCA_949673435.1 Macaranga tanarius | reverse complement strand
AGACACATATCATCTTCCTTTTAAAATTATATTATATAATAGGAATAAAGTTTGAATTGGCCCTTAAACATTTTAAATAAATGAAATAAAATTTAATATTTCAAAAATTATTAAAAATTATTGGTGACTAAATAATTTTTTCTAATAATATAATATACCATAAATAAATTAAGGGCTTTAATATAATTTAAAAAAATAAAGTTTTAATTTTTTACTAAATATTTTTATGAAAATATGGACTAATTTGTAACTAGCTAAAGTATGAGGGAGTTATTTGTAATTTTTATTGTGATATTTGTGTACATTTCAGACAATAGGGGTGTAAATGAAATTCTTAGGGTCAAATTGATCTTTATAGCAAAGTTAAGGGGGTAAATTATCGAAAAATGTCAAAAATGACTAATTTAAACCTTTCTAAAAGGTTTAAGGGTCAAATCGAACCTTATTCCTATATAATAAGAATGAACTTTCATTTTTAATTTAAAAAATAAAGAAATAATGTACGTATTTGGTTATATTTCAAAACAAGTAAAGTATTTTTATTAAACTCAATTAAATTTAAATAATCGAATTCTGTTGTATAGATATAAAATACTATATGTATATATATATATATTTTTTTTTATTAACAGTAAAATCATATGACTTTATGTATTCGAATTGTTTCTGTGGTGTAAACATTATTGTATTAATTTTTTTCAATGATTGTGTTATTCTATTTTCATTTAAACAGAAACAGGAAAATGAAAGTGATCATTAGGCAGCCATTTTAGAATGTTAATAAAAAACAACAACCTAGAAAGTCTAGGACATGAGGTTTGGCAACAATTTTTCTCTAGTCATCATCTTGTGTTTTTTTTCCAATTTTGTCTTCTTCGAAACATCCGTGCTTCTTGGAAACTCAGTGTCTCTAATCCATTGGTCCCTATAAAAGATCTTTCTTGCCAGAAGCAAGCAGCAAAATATGCAACAACAACAACACACTACAACCATAAAACTTCTTTTGAGAGTACATAAACATATTAATGCTAAATGGGCAAGCTCAGTATCAGTAAGCAATATCTTCAACAAGACCGACTTCCTGAGAGGAGAAAACCCACCAAGAACAAGAAAAAACCAATCAAGATTACTTATATTTCCAACCCAACAATGGTTAAAGTTGCTAATGCTTCTGAGTTTCGAGCAATCGTTCAAGAATTGACTGGCAAAGATTCTAAAGTTTTCGATACTTGGGACACTTCCAGTTGTGAAGAGGAAGAAGCTAGCCAAGTTCCCAAGTGTGATGGAACTCCAGCTTTAAAGAATGATAGTGAAAGTGCTGACGATGTGTTTTCGAGCTATACATCTTCTTCATCACTGGAGATGGATGATAGTTTCTTTTGGAGAAATGTTTCTGAGAGCTTCTTTGAGTTTAACACCCCTCATGTTTGTGTGAATGAATATTTTCACACTCCTCATGTTTTTGTGTGAATGAATATTTGGAGTCCTATCTGTGTTGTATGCATCTCTTTGCTCTTAAAAATTTGAACAGTGACTAAATATCTGCATCATGCATAGGGCAGCTTCAGTAGAGGACAGTGCAGGATCGGCACCCAGTCAGTGGCTTTTTGGGTGCTGAATTTAGATTGTTAGCCTTCTTGAAGCTACTGTACGGGAATATTTTGTGTTGGAACTTGCTTAATTCAGCACCATGTAATCAGTTTTGATTTAAAACAATCTCTAGCAAGTTCCTGTGCATTTCTCCAATTTGCTAGCGGATGGTGCTAGAGAACCTGTGCCATAATCATAATCATTTAAAGTGATGCCTATAATAACGATTATGATTTGGAAGCTTGTTAAATGCCTTGACAATTTTTTCAGAGTTGGTACCCTAAGTGGCTGTTTTAAGTAATTTTCTTCCCAGTTTCCATAGCTCAACAAATTTGAAAATGATCAAGAACAAAGCAAAACCAAAATATAACCTACAATATACATGATACACTAGCATAAGATTCATAGTCTAACCACATAAAAACACAACCACGCCACAAGTTTTGGGCATCAGGTCCTCACCATTTTTTTTCCTGCATCATACAACAAAGTTTTGGGCATCAAGTCCTTTCCATTTTCATTTTCTAATCAACTTCCTCACTAAACTCTCATCCTAAGTTGGGGTTGTTAACAAACCGTCATTTCTCACTTCTTAATTTCCATCATCAGCTGATTTTAAGTAAAGGGTTTCACCTCCATCGCTGCCCTGGCCTCCAGAGCTCCCTCCTCGCCCTTCAGCTGATCCTGAGCTCCCTATGTCTTGCTTGCTTCCGCCAGCCAATCCTCTGCCACTAGCATCACGGCCAAAATCAGGAAACCCCCCTCCTCCAAGTGCTCCACCACCTCCTGCTGTGCTCGCCTCACTTTGCAGCATGTGCAGTCCTGGACTTCCACCAGAGCTCATTCCAAGCTGGCTGTGCAAGGCCTGTTGTTGTTGCAGTGCTGCAAATTGTTGTTGAGTGTACAGCATGGAGGATCTTGCTGCCATAAGGGATTGTGGTGTCATCTGTTGAGCTTGTTGATGCTGCATGTAGTGTGCTCCTGGCTGCATGATGCCACTAGAAGGGAACTGCAAGGAATTTATCAATATACAACCAGGAATTAAAACATTGCTCAAACCAGTGAAATTTACAATTAATGAACTACTTCACCACACAGCTTTCATACCTGGGAATGCATAGTAGGAGGTTGGGGTTGAGAATCAGCAATTGCTGCCAGGTACATGAGGTTTCTCTGCAGCCTTGCCTGGTTCCTGAAGAAAAAAAATGTCATTGCTCAAAGCATAAAACATTAAACACTTTGAACAAAGGGTGGGCTACTTCAAAAAAAAAGTGGGACTTTTTATCTATTCTGTTTGTTTTCATGTATTTATTCATCCTTCAACAATCACTTATTGAGATATAGAGAGATTCAACTGTGCCTTTAACCACATTAAGCAGAGATAAATTTGACCTTTCACATAACAATAGATTGTACACAACAGTAGATAAACCAGTAAAAACAAGTCCCCAATCTCACAGTCACCAGAGATGATTTGAAAGGAAAAAATAAATTTGAACAAAAAAGGATTCTGCTTACTCTGCACATTCACTGATTTTCCCAGAATTCTGGCTCTCCACAATCTTCAAAATCAATGATTTGTTTTCATCTAGATACTGCATGCACGAAGAATGAACAAATGGAAAAGAAACCAATAAAGAAACAATTAGCAATCAGTAAATGGCAAAGAAAAAATCACTGCAAAATTGGAAAGTTTTTGCTATGTATTATACTGGGGAAAAATTTTGTCAGAAATGTGTTTAGCCCAAGTTGATTAATGAAAGGGACAAGGATATGAAACATGTAAAAATACAGAATTCCTGTCAAGCAATTTAACATTTTACCATTGCCTTCTATCATAGTTTCCTGTACATAAAAGATGCATTGCAAAGAAGAGGGTGATGAAAAATATTCAAAGCAACAAAGCATTCACAGTAGAAAAATGAAGTACACAACATACAATTGATACTAAAATGGAAGGAGAACCACTACAAGATGCAGCTATACAAATGCGTATAAACTGGAGCAGAAGCTACAATTTCAAAACCAGGGAAATGCACTCCAAAGGAAGGCATTCTAGAAACTAAACCCTTGCCTAGCCTGCTCTCTTAGTCCATCACGAAGCTGTGGAAACACTTTTGCTAATCCAGCAAGACAAGGCCTAGAAGTATTCTCTGAAAGTTACATTTAGTTAAAACTAAGTCTAAGCTCTTTCAAGAATTCAACTTAATGTTACTGAGGTTTAACTGCATGATCAAAAATCACCTAATTAAGTAAATGCAAGAGATCAAGTGTGTCTGTATGAACATTATGACTCCGTCATTTTAAAGAAAACTTGCAAATACAATTTGATTCCTTTCCTGAGCAATAGTTAGTGATTGATCTTAAAAGTTAACAAGCATTTTGTCATCCTCATCTTCCTCTCACTTATACAAACTACATTTGTATCAAATGCAAATCTATCAGTTAATAAAAATACAAATCTATATTCCATTAAAAAAGCAGACATTTTCCTTATTACAAGTTAGGTAAAAAAAGAAGACAGAAGAAACAAAACATATAATAGACTTGCTTCAATAAAAATTAGAATCTGATGACTTTTTCCACTAAAATGGCACATGGATTTTCCTTTCTCATTCTGAATGTTTTCATGGTACATACGCAGTAGTAATTAATTGCAAAACCTTCACTCCAAGCAGAAGCTGTAGAATAAAACTCAACTTCATCATATGTCAAAGTTTCAACCAGAAAAATTTTGTTGGCCCACAAAATTTAGAAGAAAAATCCTAGTACCACTCTGAAATTGTACGTTTCTATAGTTGATTGGGAATCTGCTGAGGGGCCCAAGAAGGTTTAAATCACAGTGCACAAGTATATATGCAAGCTAAGCACTTTCAAATATACCCTTGTAGAAGAAGCCAATTAGATATCAACAAATTCTAGCATCCATTAATGAGATTGCCTTTGATATATTTCAATATAGAAAATCCTATGTTAGTTCACAAGTGAAAATTTATGTCAAGGATATTAATCATGTCATGAAAATGCAGAGAGGACCACATTGGAGATTGCCTTAATATCAAAAAAGGACCACTTCAATAATAAAGTGAACATATCCAAACATAAAAAAATGACCATACATCGAATGGAAAGGATTAAGAAAGGACCATCAAAATGTATCAAGAAACACTGCCATGGACTCTGAAACATTAGATTACAATCTGGATTCAATAATTTCCACCCATATTCTGATCATAATTAGACAACAATGACAAGAAAAAGTTCAGTACTTTACTTTCATATTCTACATGGAAGGTCAATAAAAACAATTAAAATCCTCAAGACTTGTGTATTTTCCTTAAAAACTGTTAGAAATAAATAGGAAAGTTCAATAATGAGCCGTCTGGTTGTTATAGAAGCAGCCAACTCATGGTTAATTAATCTTAAATGTCAATAGAGCCAACTTAGGCAAGATTTTTTGTTTTCTTTTTTTCCTTTTTTTCTAAAATTTACTATACCCACCCACAGTTTCAATTACTGGTTTATACCAGTCCTAAAACCAGCTTAGCCAGATTTGTAAACAGGTGTGTCAGTGTTTCAGTTCTCTCTCTTCTTTTTTTGCCCTTTATTTTCATGTATCTTTTCTTGATCATGTTATATTCCTACAAGATTTCAAGAAGCTTATCTGGCTACAGTATTATGAAAGAAAAATAAGTTGAAGAAATATCAGACAAATGAAATATCAGATATTTGGACATTGAAGGAAAACTCTATTAGCACCTTTCATTATTTTAATTCAAGAACACAAGCAACATATAAAGCCAATTTATTTATGCAGACGGGCGACCAAACCAAATCATTAAGACTGTCTTGTGGGATTGTTAAGGACAAAAGAAGAGGAAGGACATGAAACTTTGGCAGAAATAAATACATAATGAGATCCATCAAGATTTACTGAGAGATGGAATAAACAATAGTTAAAGAGTTCAAAAATAAACCAGTAAAGACAATATAATGACAAATAAGAAGATGTGGTATCATTTATATATGGGGAGCTGAACTCTGCCTGCAAACGCTCTACATACCACCAAAATAATGGAAGATAATAGGAAAGGCCAAGTTTTGCTGCTGAATGTTAGCACAAAAAGAAGCAGCAAATAGTGCTAACATTCAGCAGCAAATAGTGCTAACAGGTAACAAAAAAAAAATGAGCCAGAGATGACAGTGTTTCAAGCTCAAAGCAAATTGATGAAGTTTTGCTACTAGACAAGTTTATGGCACTCAAAGTTTTATACACAAGAAGTAGCAAAGAAGAGGATATGATATGAAAGAAGCAACAAAGATACAGAAACTAATTAACAGAAAACTTGCAGGAATATATAGAGAAGTTAACAAAGAAGCAGGAATATATACACAATAAACATAGTAAAGAGAAGAAAAAAAACTGGTGATGAAGTAATGTCAGAAAAGAGCAGCAGCAGCTAGCAACCCCATTTATTGGTGATCAGAAGAAAGAGTACAAAGAAGAATACCCACTTACCAGGACCGACCAATATCTCAGTAACAGTATGATAAAAGGGAAAAATCATGAAAAAAACCAAGTTATCAATATATATCAGAAATACAATGACAGTTTTTTTTAAAAAAAGTTGTGACTGGTAAAGAAACAATACAGAGAAGAAAAAACATTAACAAAAAGTAGATATCTTTAAAAATGGACGAGACTTAAAAAGAAAGAAGCATGAAAAAAACACACTACAAGAAGAAAGATAAAAAAAAATGAAGGGTGCGGAGAAGGAAAGGAAGATTAAAGAAGAGAAGAGAAGAAATGAAAAGAAGGAAAGTAAAGAACCTGTTGAATATGATCAGTAGTGACGTTGTTGGGATAATAGGCTGCCATCATGGGCTGCATCTGCATCAGGTGCTGCTGCATTTCTTACTTATACCACCCACCTACACACCACACAACGCTCACAAAAACACTGGCAAGCAAAAGGAGTATGCTTTTCTCTGTTTTCGCTTTCTCTCAAACAGACATAAGACAGTAGCAACAAGACAGTAGAAATAATATCATCAGCTCTCTTCCTCCTCTTTGTAAAGAAAGCTATTATTGTTATTATTATTATTAAAGATTTGATTTCAAGAAAAGGGTTTTGTTTTGTGGGTTTAATTTCCCCAAGCAAAAGCTTGGAGCTTTGGCTTGACACTAGAATTGTAGAAAGAGTCACGTGATAGGAGGAGACAGAGGAGGACAAGACATAAGTAAAACTGGTAAGAAAGAGAAGAAAGATTGGTGTGGTGTGGGTGTGGTGGGGATGGTATCACATTTAACATGACACTGTCTCTGCTAAGTGGTAGCTACTTGTGTGGGACTTGGACCGCTCTCTTTTAGTTTCAACTATTATTGTTATTATAATAGGAGCTGTACATGTAGATGGTGAAATTTATAATTGTTATTATTACAGTGTCTATGTCCAGCTTTTCATTTATGTGACGTTGTAAGTTGTAACTCTGCCATCAGATTCCTCTCTGTGTCTCTCTCTGTTCTTTTCCTTTCTTTCTTTGCCCATCACTCTCCCACGCTCTTCCTCTCTTCACGCTCTCTCCACCTCCAGCGCCAGGCCACCAGCTGCTTGCAGCTGAACGTTTCATGCACATAAAACTCTTATTTTTTTCACAAAAGAACAAATAATACACTAATAGCTATATGTTATCAAGTTAAGTAGTCGCATTTGGTGCTTATATTTGCAATCATTGCATAAACCATATTTACAAAAGCATCCTAAACATTTTTACATATCTATCCCACCTTCTTGCTGTTGATTACAGCCAAATGCCGTGCACATCAGACCCGAGAGCTCAGTCCGTTATATAAAATTATGAACTATCGGATTATATTTAATATATACCGTTATTTAGAAAATAATAATTAATAAATAACAATACTTATTGAAACATGATTTATAATTTTCCATAATAATTAAGCTAAATTCACTGTAGAATAGTTTTCCATTTAAAGATAAAGATTTTTAGCTAATGAATGATGTGAATGCATTGAAAAAAAAAATCATAATCACAAAAATCAATTTTGGTTATATCATTATCAGCAAAAAAAAAAAAAAAAGGCTCAAAATTCATTCATGATTACTGATTAAAGAATCTAGTGGTACAATTGCTCACAATCAAGGTCAAAATTCACAGGAGACCTGAAAATACTGTAAAAGAAGAAGAGTCAAAGTTCTGTAACACTATACTGAATAAAAACTGATTTGGAGCACACTGTTACTGTAACATTGCTGAAAATTCTTTGGCCAGCAATGCCCCTGAGAAGCAGGAGAAGCATTTTTATTGGTAGGAAAGTTGAGGGACATAAGATGAAATAAAGATACAAGAAAGATTAGAGCAGGGACATAACAATGAAAAAGCTGTGCCAAATGATATATATACTATATGCCACGTCGGTGGCATATGTCCTGTGTAATTTAACAGCAACAATATTTATGGATTCCATCGCAGAGATTAAAAATGACACAACTTGATTATAGTGTTATTTGATAAAAATGCTGCTGCCTACTTCTATACAGTAATTGCAATAATCATGTAACTGTTGTCGTTTGTTAGAATTTTATAGGAGTTATGACAGTTAATTATCGTTGTTATTTAAATTGAGAGTCACTCATATTAAACTAAAAAAAAAATTAAGAAATATCCCGAATAGAATTAACCTAAAATTTTAAAATTTTGGTATCTCAGTTTTACATCATTTCATTTAAGCATCATTGACGTACAGATTATAATAAATTGTAGTTAGATTATGTAATATAATTTATATGTTTGAATTGATTCAAGGGCAAGGCCTAGACAATATATGTAAGAGTGCTAACTACTTAGTGGAGTGGAGGATGAATTTTACAGTCCTTGTAGATTGTTGCAGCAAGAAATTAAACAGATAAGATTAACTATTCAACAAGTTGCCAAAAATGTGAATGATTATTTTTAACTTGAAATGGAGCACATATTGGTAAATGGGACCCAAGAGTTCACATGCCTTCTGCTAATGTAGTCCAGTCCATTTCCTACTGGCCATATACATTAGGTCCCTCTTCTTCTTCAAGCAACAAAACACAACAAAGGTCAAACTGACCCCAAATTTACTTGTACTATGGCCACTACCACTCTTTAGGATCTTGCACTAGTCAGCTATGTATCTCTCTGTTCATAGCTAAAAATCACACACCACAGTACCATAGCCAGCAATGAGCTCAACTAGGCATCTTGCTCAATGATTAAACTCCTTATATCAGTAACTACTAACTACTGCATAAGAGTGACCCCTTCAGTTCCAACACCACAGCCAGTTGAGCAGCATAATTTTATTCTTCTTTTTTGCATTACTGCTTTGTCAAGCTAACAACATTTTTCAACATATCTTAATTTAATATTATTGATTTAAAACATTGGATTGCTAATATATTTTAAATGAAAGTATCGTCAAACAAACATTAAATTTATAACTTTTTACATTATAAGAGTGACAGTAAATTTCTGATAGACATTAATCACAATGTTTAAAAAATGCATGTATTGTAGAAACCCAACAAAGTAAACAAGACGCCATGCTTCCATGATATGCATCTGAGATCTTTCATGGAAGGGAGATGGGGTCCTATATTATTTTGAGATGCCCAAAAAATAAAGAAATGAAATGGGTCAAAGCACAGTAGAAATAAGAATGATGAATAGGTTGGTGATGCTCCCAGCTACCAAACATGATGGGTGGTTAGGGAGTGTCATTGATATTCAAGAACTAAAAATTCCAATCCTGTCTTTTCTTTTAATTGCCTGCTTCACCCAGCTATACTTTGGCTGGTTCTTTGTCCCTACTACTACGACCGCTGTGTCACTGTGTGTGCAGCATCCACGCGCTTTGTGTTATTGGCTTGAGAGTTGCTGTAACCGGTTGTGTGACTTTGTGTTTTGGCGCTCCTTAGGTTATGTTTGTGGTTTTATGTTGTATGGTTTGTTTGATGATAATGTTTGGTGTGTATATATACATATGTATATGTATGATGTATCATTTAATTTTCAGTTTTAGACCCTTTTTGGTACAAAGGTTATTAAATGTTTTATCTGCTATTTTAACTTAATTAGTTTCAAAGAGACACAAAATTTGCTATTCTTGGACGGCGCAGCCAGCCACAGCCCTTGCTGTAAGAAGGCCATAACATTAAATTTGTTTTAGACTACATTAGTCTCACATCATAATTATAGCTTTCCGAATATCAGCAATTAGCTAATAATAGCTTAATTTTGAGTAGTATCAAGGTGATGACCTGGTGGAATAAATATTTTATTTTATTTCAAAAGATCTGCAGTTAAATGAGTAAAAATGGATTATAGTTCAAAAAAAAAAAAAAAAGAGATGAACCCGAATGATGAAAAATAATTTGACTTGAACTCATAACTCCTAACTAACATCAACAATATTCCTTTGCAGAAATTTTTTTTTTTTTTAAGCAAATTCCTTTGGAGAACTTATTATTAGGTGCATTCTATCGTAATTTTATTTTTTACAAAATAAACTAAATTTTATTAATAATCACCGTTATATGATGAAATGTACTTTCATCCAATAGTGATAAAAATAAAATAAAATAAAAGTAATTCAAAACTCAAGTAATTATAGAATTTCCCTTATTATAAATATTAATTACTTATCTTTTAATTAAAAAAAAACTAGCATCAACAATTGTTTATTATGTTTATTAAACATATAAAGTTTTTTTTTTCTCTTTCAATCAATAGATAAAAAATTTAATTGATAAAAGTAAAACTTATATAAGAAAATAAGTGATTTAAAAGCAACTTAAACCATGTAATAACTTGCATTTAAATAAACAAAGCAAACTTCTTTTTATGTTGAAGAAAAATATAGTTAAATTGCAACAAGTTTTTGCTTGAAAATAATGCTTGAACCTTTTTTTTTTTTTTTTTTCATAAAACACCATTTCTCTTTTAGTCTTATAATGTAAAGATTTTATATATTTCAAATCTTAAAAAGATATGATGTAATTTCAAAAGCGTTCAAATATCTTTGACAATACTATTTAAAGGATATTCTTACGTACACTGAGTGTATTACACTCAATAATATAATTTATAACAATTATTTTATTTTTATCAACCAAATGCAAAACACCTAGATAATGTATTTTAAATTATATCATTTGGTGTAATACACCTGGTGTAGACAATACTCCCTCCTGTCTAAAAGACATACTAGAGTTTATAAAACAAAAAGATTAATATCTATCAATATATGAGGATATCTCATAAGGAAAAAGCTAGGCGTCGCTCTGATATCTCATAAGGAAAAAGCTAGGCGTCGCGCAGAGCGACGCCTAGCTTCTGTCTCGCAGGGGCACAAATTACATTTGTGCCCTCGTGAGATTTGTTATAATTAAAAATATATAAATAAATAAATAAATTATATAATATACGAGTTTATAAATTAGGATACGATGGGTTCACCCAGTTCTTTTTTAGGTTTTAGATTTTATTAATTTAATTAATTAAAATTATTATTTTTAAATTATTATATAATTTTTTATATTATATAATTACTAGGGACAAAAAGGTCAATAACAAAAAAAATTTTGTGAGAGACACCGCTCACAGAGATACCTATCATTTCCCATCTCATAATTTCTATTCATATATTCTAACAAAACTAGTAATAAAAATTAAAAGTCTACAAACAAATATTAAAAAACCAATGCAAATATCAAAATCTAGTAAAAGAAAAGGGTAAATTTCACATACAGTACCCAACTTTTGCTCTAGATACCACTATAGTACCAACTTTAAAATCGTAACAGTAAACTCCCCAACCTTTTGTTACATTTCATATACAGTACCCACACCCAATTTCTGGCCGACGATGATGACGTGGAGCTGACATGATCGCTGACGTCGTTGTGAAAGTGTCACATGGTGCCACATCATTTCCTTTTTTTGCAGGTAATTTTCACTCACGGTACCCAAATTTTGCTTTAGGTACTACTATAGTACCAAACTTTCAAAATCGTAATAGTAAACTTCATAATCTTTAGTTTAAGTCCCAATAAAATACCAAAACTCATTTTAGTCATAGATGAGAGCAAAGTAAAGTTAAAAAGAGAGAGAGAGGGAACTCTTGAGTGTTTATACAATTATTTTAATATACTGCATTTTTTTTAATTTATTGATATATTTAACTGTTATTTGACGAAAATAATTAACTAATGTTAAAAAAAATCAGCTTAGTCTATAATTT
>CATIWO010333777.1:0-44714 GCA_949673435.1 Macaranga tanarius | reverse complement strand
TTAAAAATATATAAATTTTTATTATATTTAATAATTTATTTTTTATTTTAATATTAAATTAGTTGTGAATAATATTTTATTTTAAGTAATTTAAATATTTTTTATAATAGTAATAATAATGAAATTAATAATTTTAATTTTGTTAATAATATATATATATATTATTTATTCATATAATATCCGGTACTATATTCGGTTTTCGGTTCGGTACCGGTTTCGGTACGGTTTCGGTTTGGTTCCGGTACGGTTTTTAACAAATCTCCAGTACCGTACCAGATTAGTAAAATGGTCCGGTTTCATTCGGTTCGGAGTTAAAATTAATCAATTCCGGTACGGTTTTTTGTCTATCGGTTCGGATTTTTGGTTGGATTCGGTTTTTTCTCCGTCCCGTGCTTAGCCCTACTTTATCTGATATTTTCACTTTGAGCAAGTTACATTTTTTTTTTCCCGTAATGTTTGATATAATATAAAAAGTACACATTTTCTGTTAATATTTAATTTTTTATATTTTAGCAAATAAATTTTTTTATTTTTTATACTTTTAGAAATGAACATTGAATTCCTCAATTTTAATAAAATGAAACAGGTTAATTCTTTAACTTTTTTTGAAAAAAAAAATTATTTGATGGTTTAATTCATTTTTCCAATTTTTAAAAATTAAAGGGTAAATCATATTTTTTTTCTCCTAAATTTTGACATAATCTACACTCTCTCCCTTTTTAAAATCAAATTTTTTATCTTTTAATTTTATTCCGTTAATATTTTAATTTTTCTGTTATTTAATAAAATACTTTTAATCTCTTTATTTTATAAAAATAAACATTTTAATTCTTCTATTTGAATAAGATTTAATAGGTTAATCCTTTATTTTTTTTGTTTATTTTAAAGTTTAAAGTTTCAATTATGATTAATCTTCTAATGCTTACACATATTTTCACCAACATCTTATAATTAAAATTAAGTTATAATTTTGATGCATTCATTATTTCTTTATTAATTTCATGTTACATGATTTCCTAGTGTTTGCTTTCATCAATTGTATTTTTTAAAGCCCTATATTTTACATATTATTTTAAGTATAGAAAATAAATATGTGAAATTGATGAAAATTCATGAATTTTTTTTTCAAAAAAAATGTAACTTAATTTTTTATATAATGTATTGATATAGATATACATAGGTGTTAGAAGTTTACTTAGCATTGAAATTTTAAATTTAAAATAATTAAAAAGTTAAGCAACTAAATTATTTTAATTTATTACGATAGAGAATTAAACTATTTTTCTTATAAAATAGAAGGACTCAAATGTTTGTATTAAAAGAAACTTATGGAAAGTTTTAATGTGGGATTAAAATATTGACTGAAAGAAAATTAGGAATAAAAAATTTGATCCTCAAATAAAATAAAAAAGAGTGTAAATTATGTCAAATCTCAATAAGTAAAAATACGATTTGCTCAAAGTTAATATAAATAAAATATTCATATAGCTAATATTTAATGAGAAGTAAATATATATTTGATAGTACCGAAGGTAGAACAGTCAAGTGGTAAAAATTTTCTTCAAGGCATTAATAGGTTAAGGGTTCGATCCTTACCTTCCTCATCCCCGATGAAAAAGGAATGACAAAAAATTAGGTATTTAAAAATCAAACTGAATTTTAACTGGTTGTGAGTCCGTCTGATCATGAACTAAATTTTAATATATATTTTTATTAGGTGTTTTAAAATAAATAAAAATAAAATAATCCAAATAGATGGATTAAACAATTGTAATAAAATAAAAGTATAGGTAAATAAAGTAAATTATAAAAAAAATTAACTATTTTATTTAAAGCTAATTTTTTTATAAATACTATTAAATGACAAAAATCTATCTAAATATTTTCAAATTGTAATATATATAAAAATTCCTATTGAACAATCTTAATTTTTATTACAAAAGGTGAATCTTAAATTTTTTCTATTCCATTTTCCAAATTTTTAAGAAACAAAAATAAAAAAAAGACTAAAAATAAATGCTTTTTGACATATTAGCATCTAACTTTTATAAATAAAATAAATATTTTATCCAAAAATAAAATAAATAAAGATGCAGCATTTTATATCTTTTAAACAGGGTCAAAGGGTCAAACGAATTCTCAACTTTGAGCCGAAGTCAGCGTTGCACTTTTATGTGTGTGTGTTTTTTTTTTTCAATAGGAATTTTTCTTTTACAACTAGACCTTATTAGACATTTTCTTAAAATAATATTACAATTAAATCTTATTAATTAAATAAAAATTAATTTTAATGGTTAACTATAATAAAAAAAATTATTTAGACTAAAAAAAAAATTGATAAATTTTTTAAAAATATATATCAAAAAATCATTAATTTTATTCATCAATGTAGTGATAAATTATTTATTATTAAATTTATAACGAGTTATAACTCTATTAATATTGAATTTTTATATAAATAAATTAATACTTTTATTATTTTAAAAAAAAATTTATTGAATTAAAGTCTAACAAGAGTAGAATTAAAAGTAAACTAATTAAATTGAATATAATTAAAATGAAAATTTTATATTTTATTCTTGAAAAAGATTAACAAAAATAAGATAAATACCATCATATGTGTTGCAAATGATAAGTATTTTTATGAATGATGATGATGGTGATGATAATAATAATAATAATAATATCAAAATATAAATTTCATGTTTTATATACTATCATAAATCTAAAATTTTTTATTCACCTGTAAAACACATGGTTAAATACTAGTACTTCCGGAGGTTTACTAATTATTATAAGGGATAACAATAATTGCAGTTCTAAAAGTTATATAATTTTTACAATTAAGTTCTAAATGCTTAATTGTGACACCCATCCCCACCGATACCCATGTTGAATAGGTCTAAAGTACAAACTGTCCTGCATGTAGTAACAGTGCGGAAAGGTATCACTTCTATAATGGAATTACTCAAATGAACTCTGATTACTCAATTACAATACGGGGTTAACAACAATTATGCCACTCATTCTAAATCTCACAGATACGATAACTTTAAAAACATCATTAAACAAAATCATTTGATGGCAAGAAACATAACTCATCATAAGGAATAAAAATAATGTACATATATGTTTTCATATAAGCAATAATGTACATAACTAGTGTTCTGCAGTTGGGGAAGACTAGGGGAAAGGAGGATATCAAAATATACAAAAATAATACATCAAAAGATCAAAAAAGTCCTATGGGTGGTAGCCTAGCTATCCTAGGATGAGTTGCTCATATGTACACTCAAAATGGCAGCAACAATCCTAACACTCATCCCTCAACCGGAAAAAAGAGGTGGGTCAACAGTATTAGTCTACAACTATGTCCAAGTCAGTGAAACTCGAACACCTGTTTGGGTCTCATAGGCGATTGTGATGATCATCGGCAACCATCTGAGAAATCGATCCTCACTGTGTGCATTTGGTACTCGACCACAATAGGATCCACAGCTACTCGAAATGACAGGTCTGCATCTGGATCATGGCATATGTAGTACAGGATCTCAGTCTCATCCCCCTGGACGTCTAAAATCTGTGCCACCCAAAGGATAGCCATGTATACATTGTACACTATTTATAAAATTGGCTAGACTGAAAAAAATAATTTTACAAAAGGGAGTGGTGAGCATTTCCTTTCGAAACACTTAGTGAGCAGTCAAATAAACACTCCCGGTAGCTAGATAAATAAATAACATAAATGATAATGAAAATAACTCAAATCAAATGATTAATTCAATTATTCATAGTTAAAAGTGAATCGGATATACATATAGATATAGCAGCAGCATTTGAAGAAAACAAGTTATAATTGTTTCAGTTATACACATCAGAACTTAATTGAAACACTCAAGCAGTACATAATTGGGTTGCTATCAATGTGTAGGTACCTATCAGCACATTGAAGATTCGAGTCAGGTTTGCATACCACAATTGTATATCACTCAGAGTGGCCCCATATTCCTTCATAATCTCTTATCCCTGTATCCTAGATATAGAAGATAGTAGTAACACATGAGTCGTTGTGCCCCCGGACACAATCTTATATCTCATTGAACTTTGTCGTACCCCGGGCACGGTCTTTTTTCAACCCTTATTTATCAAATTATCCATAATTACTTAATAAATATATTTCTCAAACAATTCATAATCTCAGTTAAGCAAAATACATTAAAATCAAACTCCCGTACATCCGGTGAATCAATACTTTTCAAATTCACTTTCAAACATATTTTTCCCTCCAAGGACAGAGGCACCACCCTATTGTCATATGAGGCGCCGCCCTAGTGATTCAAACAGTAGAGGCGCTGCCCTTAAGGCTTATAGAGGTGCCACCTAAAAATTTAAATTTAAAAGGTACCGCCTGTTCAGTGCATAGAGGCGCCGCCCTACCACCAATAAAAGCATCACCCTTGAGGCCTGAATAGGCTGAGGTGCTGCCTCCTTATATAGAGGCGTCGCCTCTTTACCTTGTTCTAACGTTTTAAATTTTAAATTTTCATAGTAAACCAACAAAATTCAATTTCTAATCAACCAGCCAAAACATCAACCAGTTCACTGAATTATCAAAAGAAAAGTATAGGGTTTTAAAGAGGAAGATCCACTCACCTACATTGTAGATTCCTTCCTCCTCTCGCAATCCTTCTCTATTATCAAACGTCGGTCAGAAAATAAAGCTTCCTATATCGTTACCTTCCTTACTTCATTTTGCTATCTCCTTTCTTTTTCTTTTTGGCTTTGGTACCAAATGGTACCAAGCCTTTTCCTTCCTGCCTTGCTTTGTATGGGAGGTGACTCATACTTCACTGCCTTTTATGTAAGCTACATGTCTTTTTTTTAAAAAAAAATTCTATCATTCGTAGATTTGGGCAATTAATGCCCAATTACATATTAGTCCCCAAACTTAATTATTTTTAATTAAGTCCTCTAATCAAACTTATTTTCTATAAAATATAGTCCTACCCAAATATAATATCAAATATTCAGGCACAGACTATGACAACTCCCCCCCACTTAGAAAATTTAATCCTCAAAATTTGAAAATGCTAATATCCTCAACTCATCTCATACAAAAATAATTACGGATACCGATGTCTCATATCTTCTTCTCATTTCCACGTGGATACTTTAACTAGTGGAATAACTTTATTGCGCAACATCTTTTGATCCTTAGCTATGATTGATACCGGTTCTTCTTCTTAGCTCAAATTTTCTTTTAGTTCTACCAGTTGTTCTTGTAATACATGCGAAGGGTCATTCTTATATCTTCTCAGCATCGATACGTGGAAGACGTTGTGAATTCCAGATAAATTTAGAGGTAAAGCCAGCCGATAAACTACTGGTCCAACGTACTCGATCACCTTATATGGTCCGATAAATCTCGGGCTTAGATTATCGTGCTTGTCAAACCTCAATATACCTTTCCACAGTGATATCTTTATGAACACTTTCTCATCGATATTATACTTAATATCAGTTCGGTTCAGATTGACAAAGCTTCTTTATCTATCTTGAGCCATTTTCAAATTCGTTTGAACTATACGAAGATTCTCCATGGTCATTTGTACCAATTCCAATCCTAATAGCTTTCTTTCTCCAACTTCTTCCGAACAAATGGGAATTTTATACTTCCTCCCATACAGCGCTTCAACCGGAGCCATATCTATGTTACTCTGATAGCTGTTATTATAGGCAAATTCCATTAACGGTATTTGTCTATCCCAGTTCCTTTGAATTCCAACGCATTCACCTTAAGCATGTCTTCTAAAATCTATATGGTATGTTCAAATTAGCCTTTTGTTTGAGGATGAAAGGTTGTACTAAACTTCAGTTTAGTACCCAACACTTCTTGTAGACTCGACAAAAATCATGAGATGAATTTTAGATCTTGATCCTATATGATCAACACTGGAGCTCTGTGCAATCTCACAACCTCCTTTACGTATAATTCTATCAGTTTATTCAAATTGTAGTTGACCTTAACTGGTAAAAAATATACCAATTTCGTCAATCGATCAACAATCACCCACACAACATCATGTCCTTTTTGGGTCCTTGGTAATCCTACCATAAAATCCATTGTGATATGCTCCCACTTCCATTCAGGAATCGGCAAGGATTGTAGTAATCATGTAGGATATCTGTGTTCAGCCTTCACCTGCTGAGACATCAAATACTTGGATATGAACTCCACTACATCACTTTTCATCCCTTTACACTAATAATTTTCTTTCAGCATTCTATATATTTTTGTGCTTCCTAGATGCATAGCGTACACCGAATAATATGCCTCTTTCATTATCTCCTGCCTTAATTCTTCTACCTTTGGCATATACAGGCTGTTCCTAAACTTTAAAATTTCTTCTTCGGTATAATTTAATTCTTTCACCCTTCTACCTTTTGTAACCTCATATAGTTTCTGCATTTCCCCTTCCACTCATTGCGCCGCCACTATTCTCCCTAGCTGCATCGGCTTTACCTTCAAGGTAGCCAAAACTCCACTGGAGGAATCTATTGTAAATTTGGCATTTAATTTTCTTAGCTCAATCAACAGTGGCGTCGTTATTTTATGGATATGATATAAACTGCCGCCCAATTTTTAACTCAACGCATCCGCGACCATGTTAGCTTTTCTTGGGTGATATTCGATTGTACAATTATAGTCTTTTAGTAGCTCCAGTTAACATCTCTGTCTCAAGTTTAACTCTTTTAAAGTTAGGACATACTTCAGGATCTTATGGTCTGTGAATATTTGACAGGTAACTCCGTACAGGTAATGCCTCCATATCTTTAATATTAGCACCACTATTGCTAACTCTAGGTCATGTGGGGGATAGTTCTGCTCATACGGCCTTAGCTGCCTTGATGCATACACCACAACCCTTCCATTCTGTATCAATACGCAGCCAAATCCTTACTTTAAAGCATCGTTATACACCACATAATGACTCCCTTCAACTAGTAACATCAATATTACTACAGTGACTAACTTCTCCTTTAAGATTTTGAAACTTCATTGGCAGTTTGAATCCCACTTGAACTTTATATTCTTTCTTAATAATTTCATCAATGGTGTCGTAATAATCGAGAAATCCTGCACAAACCGTCTGTAGTAGCCTGCCAAATCTAAAAAGCTTCGTATCTCTGTTATATTTCTTGGTGGCTCCCAATTTATAATCATTGTAATTTTACTGAGGTACACATACACTTCTTCAGTCGATATTATATGTCCAAGAAACATAACCTTATCCAACCAGAATTTACATTTACTAAACTTCACGTATAACTGTTTAATCCTTATAATCTCCAATATCACCTTCAAATGTTCCTAATGCACCTTTCTTGACTTTGAGTATACCAATATATCGTCAAGAAATATGATCATAAACTTGTCCAAATATGGTTTAAACATGCGATTCATCAGGTCCATAAATGCAACTGGTGTATTCGTGAGTCCGAACGACATCACCAAAAACTCGTAATGTCCATACCTCATTCTGAAACAGTCTTTGACATATCAGATTCCTTGATCCTCAACTGGTGATAACCAAAGTGCAAATCAATTTTTAAGAACACTTTCACCCCTTACAGTTGATCAAATAAGTCTTCTATCCTAGGTAAAGGATATTTATTCCAGATTGTGACCTTATTCAGTTGTCTATAATCTATACACAGCCGAAGATATCCATTATTCTTCTTCACGAACAATACGGGTGCGCCCCAAGATGAAAAGCTCAGTCGTATAAATCCCTTATCCAATAGTTTTTGTAATTGTGCCTTCAGCTCCTTTAACTCTATTCGAGCCATCTGGTATAGTGTCTGTGATATAGGAGCTATCCCTAGTATGAGTTCAATTTCAAACTCGATTTCTCTTTTTGGTGGTAGTCTTGGCAAATCTTTAGGAAATACATCCTCAAACTCATTTGCCACCAGTAGCTCTTTCAATTTCACACCTCCCTTCATGTTTTCTACTACAGAGGCTTAATATGATTCATACCCCTTTCAAAGATATTTCTCAACTTTCATCATTGAAATAATCTTAATAGGAGTCTTCCTTTCTTCTCCAACAAATATTATTTTCCTTCCACATTCTCTTTCTAATTCTATTTGCTTAACAAAGCAATTCACATTAGCTCGGTAATGGCTCAATCCATCCATCCTCGAGTATAGCATCAAACTCATCAAGATATAGGAGTATAAAATCCCATTTCAATTTACCTCTATCAATTTCCACTAAAATATTTCTATACATACTCTGGCAAACTATACTCATTCTCATTGGCATGCTCACAATCATAGGTTCATTCAAATCATTCATCTTAAGTCTATCATGCATCACAAAAGTTGACATATGAACATAAATGTAGCACCAAGGTCAATGAGTATGTGTGTTAACTTACCGTTGATGTGAGCCTTGACCGTTATCATATCTAGGGACTTTTCTGCCTATTTTTCTATGACAGCATAGATTCTTACCAGCTGTACACCACTAGCTGTAGCACTCGGCTCTCCTAGTTGGTTTCGTTAGGATTTTATTACTTTATTTCTTTTTCTAATTATATTCGCAAGTAATCCTGCCCTAGTTGATTTCCTACCTTGCTCATCACGAAAGGCATATGATGCTTTTACTGATGATTCTCCTAGTGGTACTTTTATAGTTTTTGGCGTAATGTCCAATTTCATTACACTAAAAATATATAACCTCCAACTGACTGCACATTTCCATATGATTCTTCCTGCATACATTACACCATGGTATTATGTCTCTTCCTTGTGTGTTGTACCCAACACCCATCTGTTCTAATGACCTTGTTGGTTGTCTAACCGACGCTTAACTTCCCTGATATCTGTTTCCACCTCCTGTTCTTACATTACCCCTAGAATATAGGAAAAATCTTAGTCACCGGTCCTCATTCCTCCTCTAAGATTGTCGAGAAGTCTCAGGCTGTTGATTTCGTCTGACCTGGGTTAAAGCTTCAAATTCTTTATCCAGTTTCTCCTACTCTATTACTTTTTCAACCTATCCTCAAAATGTAGTCTCAGCGTATAGGTTCAATTTTCCTCTCAGTGATATATGTAAACCCTTTCGAAACTTCTCACTCTTTCTCTCTTCGGTAGGGTAAATATCTTTGGTGTACTTGTATAAATCCTCAAACTTATCTATATATTCCCTAACCATTATAGATTCTTGCACCAGGTTGATGAATGCAGCCATCTTTTCCTTTATTAATTCTCTATCAAGTATTTCCTGCGGAACTCCTCCTGGAATACCTGCCAATTCAAAACTTCTCTATAGAGATTATAAATCCGGGTTAACCAATCATCAGCCTCATTAAATATCAAACCATCAAATGTTGCTCATCTTCTCCTCATTGCTAAGCTGCAAAGTCGTAAAGGACTTTTCTACGGTCTTGATGCATCTGTCAACTTGACCTAGATCTAGGGTATAATAGAAATCATACGCTCCACATTTCTTCACATGCTTAATCACGTCTCTGGGCATTTTATACTTTTTCTTCTCTCTCTACCATTACCGTGGCCATAGTTTGTGCCAATTCTGGAGCATCTATATACATTATTGGTGGTACTGAGTTAGCTTCATTTTCACACACTGGCTGTGGTGGCTGTCCATTACATGCTCACCTTGGTACATTGAAATTTAACACCATCGCACTCAGCATTGAACTGCCCTACTCACTCTCAGTACCGTGTTCATGCCTATCACTCATTTTATTGCAAATAGAGGCTTCTGATGGGGATCTATCTCACAACATGTCACCGCTTCTACTCGCATCCTCTAACCATCTGGGTGTCTCGGCCCCTACCTCGACCTCGTGGTCTACCTTGAGTACCTAAACTACCTCTCCTAGTTCTTGCAATCATTTAATTTTCTGTAATTTAAAATTAATTCATTTAGTACTCTTAAATCATCACATATCACATCGCCAATCATAATTATTCATTCAGCACATAGATTTCTGCCTAATCCAAGTTCATAACCTAAGCTTTCAAATTCAATAATAGTCCTACATTCACAATCTAGACTTTCAAAACCTAGGCTATAATACCAAAAACTGTGATACCCCTCCCCACCAGCACCCACATTGAACAGGCCTAAAGCACGGACTATTCCGTATAGAGTAACAGCGTAGAAAGATATCATTTCTAAGATGGAATCTATCAGATCCACTCTGATTATCTCACTTATAACACGGGGTTAACAATAATTATGCCACTCATTCTAAATCTCACAGATACGATAACTTTAAAAACATCATTAAACAAAATCATTAGATGGCAAGAAATATAACTCATCATAAGGGATAAAAATAATGTACATATATGTTTTCATATAAGCAATAATGTACATAACTAGTGTTCTACAGTTGGGGAAAACTAGGGGAAAGGGGGTTATCAAAATATACAAAAATGACACACCAAAAGATCAGAAAAGCCCCATCAACCCAAGAGGGTGGTAGCTTAACTACCCTAGGATGAGCTACTCACATATACACTTAAAATAGGAGCAATAATCCTAACACTCATCCCTCAACTGGCGAAAAGAAGTGGGTCAGCGGTATCAGTATACAGCTATCTCTAAGTCAGTAAAACTTGAACACCCGTTTGGGTCTCATAGGCGACTGTGATGATCATCAGACAACCATCTGAGAAATTTATCTTTACCGTGTGCATTTGGTACTCGACTGCAATAGGATCCACAGCTATCTAGATCATAGCGTATGTAGTACAGGATCTCAGTCTCATCCCCTTAGAAATCTAAAGTCTGTGCCACCTAAATGATAGCTATGTATACACTGTACAATATCTACAAAAATGTCTAGACTAAAAAGAAAATAATTTTACAAAAGGGAGTGGTAAGCATTTCCTTTCAAAACACTCTATGAGTAGTTAAATAAATACTCCCGGTATCTAGATAAATAAATAACATAAATAATAATGAAAATAACTCAAATCGAATGATTAATTCAACTATTCATAATTAAAAATTAATTGGATATACATATAGATATAGCAACAACATTTTAAGAAAATAAGTTATAACTATTTCAGTTATACACATCATGTCATGTCCGTACCTGAATAATTTAAGTTATTTGGAGTTAGGACTAAATCGTGAGGAAAATAAGTTTGGAAGAAGAACTTAATTAAAAAAATTAAGTTAGGGGACTAAAGTATAATTTAGCATAAACCACCATTGATATAGATAAAGAAGAAGAAGAAGAAGAAATAAAAGAAAAAGAAAGGAAATGCAACTGGAGGAAGAGGAGAAGAGGGAGGAACTGACAGTTTGGTGAGTGCACTTCTTTTCTTCAATCCTTTTGCTTCTATATTCATTTTTGGATGAATTCTTATTTTTTTAGATTGAAAAATTAGTCTGTTGGTTAAAAATTTAAAAATCTGAACGTTACTGGTGCGATCAGGCGGCATCTCAGGCTGTTAAAGTCCTAAAGCAATGCCTTAGTAAGCAATAAGGTGACACCTCAGTAGGCTACAGAGGCGACACCTTAGTAATTTAAAAGTCAACAGGCAGTGCCTTAGTGGCCAAAGAAGCGGTGCCTCTGTACTGTACCGACGCCTCAGTGGTCTAAAATTCTATTTTGAGTTATTTATGATCAGTATTTAACCCGAATTTGAAATATAAGTGATTTACGATGTAAATACTAAGTTTTGATTGATCATAAACATAAGTATATTTAAAGTATACTGAACTTGTGAGATGTAAGACTGTGTTTAGGATACAGTAACTCATAAGTGATTAATATCATGATGAGCATTAATACATGTGATATTAATAGATAGTAAATCTATGTCGGGGACATGGCAGGGTTGGTAGATGAGTACAATTGATGCCAGGGGCCAAGTACGCATCTTATCCTATAAATATAATTGGTAAATGTGTATTGTCATTACCAAGGGTCATGTGCATATTTTTACTGTATGGATGTAGGGTTAGTGAGTGTATATAGCCATTGCCTAAGGCCGGATATACATTCTACTATATAGATGTAAAATGGTTATGTATGTAAGTATGTATAGTCATTATCTGGGGCCGGGTATACATTCTCTTTTGTAAATATAAGATCATATTTGAGGTATATGTTTAACTGCAGCCTAGGGCCATGTACATATTTTATCTGCTGTACAAAGTAAGATTTAATATTTTGAGTTATTATTGGCCTAAGTGCTATTATGATCTTATTCTGAATTGTGTTTTTGAGATTTTATCTTTGAGAGATCAAGATTTCTTAAAATAAATTAATTTATGTAAATTTGATCACTCACTGAGTATTTTTCAATGGAAATACTCACCACTCCTTTTTATTAAATTTTTTCAGAGATGAGTAGCTGTTTGAAAGATAGCTAGATATGTAATAAGAGAAGCATGAGCAGTAAAGAATCTCAAGAATATTGTATAATTAGGATATTTGGTAATTGTACGATATCATTTAAGACAGTTATAAATTAATAATTTGTACTGTGAGAATTATGTATAATGGTAATGGAAAAATTTTAGAATATATTATATTTATATATCTAAGAGTTATCTAATTAATGATCAAGAAAGAAGTAATACTCAACTACATTAATACTTAAGTTAGGAAGATTAAGAGTATGACTTTCTAATAAGGGTAGTGGTGGGGTCAGGTGTAACAGTTTTGGTATCAGAGCCTAGGTTTGAAAGTTTTGATTTGAAAGCCTAGGTTTGAAAGTTTCGATTTGAAAGCATAGGTTTGAAAGTTTAAATTGTAAGAACAAGGCTTTTGATGAATATTAGTGATGATATGAGTTTTGATGGTAATTGATTATGTTAATTTTGAATTTCAGAGAGATGGTAAGAACTAGAGGTGGTTATATAGGAAGTCAAGGTCGAGGTCATGGTCATGGACGTGTTAGAGGTAGAGGTAGAGGTTGAAGACATGGTGTCAAGGATAATAGAGCAGAGTTGGTAGAGTTGGCTAATATCTCGACTAAGGGTCGAGCATTTCCATAAGCATTATCTCCGTCATCAGCATCAGTTGGCAATGAGAGGAATGGAATGCGTAATGCTTGAATGGATAGTCAACAAGACAATTTGGCACCTGCAGTACCTGTAATGTTATTTGAGAATGTGCTTAGGAGAGCGCAGAATAATTATCAACCACCGTAACCCATGATGCCTATGAATGTGCCGAATCAGTAAGCACTACCAGTGGTACATATTGATGCTACTGATTTAATATGTACAAAGGCAATGATAATGTCAGAGAGAGAAAGGTACAAGAAACCGAGAGATATTATCGAACATGCTAAGAAGTGTAGAGCATATGATTTCCATAGTACTTTAGACCCTGGTCAAGTTGACGAATGGGTTAAGACCGTGGAAAAGGCTTTTACTATATTATAGTTAAATGATAAAGAGAAGGTGAGTAACACATATGGCCTTATGTTCTATAAAGCTGGTGATTGGTTGATTCGGGTAAGAAATTTGTATGGAGAAGCTTTTACCTGGTTAGTATTCAAAGAGGAGTTTAATAGGGAGTATTTGACTGAGACTTTTCAGAAGCAAAAAAGAGCATCTTTTGTAAACTTAGTACAAGGTTTAATGACTGTCATGGAATATACTAACAAGTTTGATAATCTGTACTAATATGCAAAAGATGTGTATCCTATGGAAGAAAGGAAAAATGACAAGTTTAGGGATGGATTGAATGTCTCCCTACGTGGAAAGCTTAATTTATACACTGGTACAACCTTTAGAGATTGAGTTGAGAAAGCTATGGAGCAAGAAAAGGTTGGATAAAGAAATGGAAAAAGTTGACCAATAAAATGAGTTAAATAAACAATTTGGGAATGAGAATAAGAAATTGAAGTTTACCTTTGAATCAGAAGGAAATATTAGAGGTAGGAAAAATAGTAAATTTTAAGAAGATCAAGCATCGGTAAGGCAACCGATGGCACCACCTGGACAAACAGATGTTGGAAAAACATATGCAATGCCATGGTGTAATGAATGCAAAAGTCACCATATGAAAAATTGTAGTAGACGCACAAGAGTATTGTGTTATCAATATGGTAAGATATGGCACTATGCTCGTGACTATCTTGAGAGGGCGTTAGCAGAGCAGTTGGTGCTAGAATTGGGTGCTTTACATTCAATAAGGGAAGGTAAACTCCCAAACCCTAATGCACGAGAAGGAGTGCAAAATGAAGCAACTGTGAATATAGGACCACCTCAGAAAGAATCTGTAGGTCAGTGAGCTAGTGTGGTTCGTAATGCTCAATAAGCTAAATGGTTTTATAATAACTGAGCAGGAAAAGAATAAATATGCTTAATGCGATAGAATGTATAATTAATTTGTAAAGTGGACTCTTTAGCATGAATCGTTTATCTTGAAGTCTATGAATTGTAATTACGGTTTTGGAAGTCTATAAATTAAGGAATTGTTTATCTTAAGATATGATGGTTAAATTAGTAATATTTGATGTTGATAAGAAACAAGCACGCTATTAGTATGAGAATTTAAATGAGGAAGTTGTTAAATTAAATTGTGTTGTAAAAAATTATAAAGAATATAATTATGGTCGTAATGAAGAGAAGAATAAAGATTGAGGTAAATAGATTTTTAGTAATATCATGATAACCGTACATAAAATTTTGAGGATAAAATTCTTTTTAGTGTGGGAGAATTGTCATATCCGTACCCGAATAATTTAAGTTATTCTAGATTAGGACTAAATCGTGAGAAAAATAAGTTTGGAGGAATGACTTAATTGAAAAAAATTAAGTTAGGGGACTAAAGTATAGTTTAGCATAAACCGCCATTGATACAGATAAAGAAGAAGAAGAAGAAGAAGAAGAAGAAGAAGAAAAAAAGAAAAAGAAAGGAAATACTGCCGGAGGAAGATGAGAAGAGGGAGGAACCGACAGTTTGGTGAGTGTACTTCTTTTCTTCAATCCTTTTGCTTATATATTCATTTTTGGATGAATTCTTATTGTCTTTGGATTGAAAAATTGGCCTGTTGGCTGAAAATTTAAAAATTTGAATGTTACTGGTGCGACCAGGCGGTGCCTCTATGTACTAGGGTGGCACCTTAGCTAGTTGAAGCCCTATGGCGACGCCTTAGTAAGCAATAAGGCGACGCCTCAGTAGGCTATAGAGGCGACGCCTTAGTATTTGAAAGTGAACAGGCGGCGCGTCTGCACCGTGTTGTCACCTCAGTGGTCCAAAATGTTATTTTGAGTTGTTTCTGATATTTAACCTGGATTTGAAATATATGTGATTTACGGTGTAAATACTGAGTTTTAATTGATCATAAACATAAGCAGCTTTGAAGTATACTAAACTTGTGAGATGTAACACTATGTTCGGGACATAGTAACTCACAAGTGATTGATATCATGATGAGCATCAATGCATGTGGTATTAATAGATAGTAAATTTATGTCGGGGACATAGCAGAGTTGATGAATGAGTACAATCAATGTTTAGGGCCGAGTACACATCTGACCCTATAAATGTAATTGGTAAATGTATATTACCGTTGCCAAGGGCCGGGTGCACATTTTTACTGTATGGACGTAGGGTTGGTGAGTATATATAGTCGTTGCCTAGGGCTGAATATACATTCTACCCTATGGATGTAAAGTGGTTATGTATGTAAGTATGTATAGTCGTTACCTGAGGCTAGGTATACATTCTCTTTTGTAAATGTAAGATCATATCCGAGGTATATGTTTAACTACAGCCTGGGTCCAGGTACATATTTTATCTGCTGCCTGGGGTCAAATACATATATAAAGTAGGATTTGATATTTGAGTTATTATTGGCCTAAGTGCTATTATGATCTTATTCTGAATTGTGTGTTTGAGATTTTATCTTTAAAAGATCGAGGTTTCTTAAAATAAATTAATTTATGTAAATTTGTTCACTCACTGAGTATTTTCCATCGAAAATACTTACCACTCCTTTTAATTAAAATTTTTAAGAGATGAGTGGTTGTCTGGAAGATAACTAGATATTTAATAAAAGAAGTAGGAGCAGTGAATAATCTCAAGAATATTGTATAGTTAGGATATTTAGTAATTATACGATATCATTTAAGAAAGTTGTAAATTAATAATTTGTACTGTTGGAATTGTGTATAATGGTGATGGAGAAATTTTGGAATATATTATATTTATATGTCTAAGAGTTATCTAGTTAATGATAAAAAAAGAAGTAATACTCGGCCACATCAGTATTTAAGTTAGGAAGGTTAAGAGTGTGACTTTCTAACAAGGGTAGTGGCGGGGTCGGGTGTTACACATCAGAACTCAATTGAGACACTTAAGCAGTACATAATCGGGTTGCTATCAATGTGTGGGTACCTATCAACACATTGAAGGTTTGAGTCAGGTATGCATACCACAAATGTATATCACTAGACTGGCCCCAAAGGCCTTCATAATCTCTTATCTCTGTATCTCTAATACAGGAGATAGTAGTAACATATGAGTCGTTGTGCCCCAGACATAGTCTTATATCTCATTGAACCCTACTGTACCCTGGGCACAGTCTTACTGTAACCCTTATTTATCAAATTATCTATAATTACTCAATAAACATATTTCTTAGACAATTCATAATCTCAATTAAGCATAATACATTAAAATCAAATTCCTGTATATCCAGTGAATCAATACTTTTTAAATGCACTTTTAAAAATATTTTTCTCTCTAAGACAGACAGAGGTACGACCCCATTCTCATTTGAGGTGCCGCCTTAGCAATTCAAACAGCAGAGGTACCGCCTGTTCAATGTATAGAGGCGCCGCCCTACCACCAACAGAGGCATCGCCCCTAGGGCCTAAATGAGTGTCGCCTCTTCACTTTGTTCCAAGGCTTATAATTTGAAATTTTCATAATAAACCAACGAAATGCAATTTTCAATCAACCAGCTAAAACATCAACCAGTTCACTGAATTATTAAAAGAAAAGTATAGGATTTTGAAGAGGAAAATCCACTCACCTACATCGTAGGTTCCTTCCTTCTCTCTCAGTCCTTCTCTATTATCAAACGTCGCTCAGAAATAAAGCTTCCTATACCGTTGCCTTCTTTACCTCATTTTGCTATCTCCTTTATTTTTCTTCTTGGCTTTGGTACCATTTGGCACTAAGCCTTTTCCTTTCTGCCTTGCTTTGCATGGGAGGTGACTCATGCTTCACCGCCTTCCATGCAAGGTACACGTCTTTTTTTAAAAAAAAATCTATCATTCACAGATTTGGGTGGTTAATGCTTAATTACACATTAGTCCCCAAAATTAATTATTTTAAATTAAGTTCTCTAATCAAACTTATTTTCTATACAATTTAGTCCTAGAATAAAAAAAATATCAAGTATTTAGGCACGGAACCGATTAATTATAACAATTAAATGTTTGTCCTATCCTATTAAATATATGTGGCACTATCTTCACCCATATGACATTCAAGTCATTACTACGCCATCTACCTCAGCTTTTCATATTAGCTCCATATATCCAACTCATAAGCCAATTAGGATTTTATTTTAAAACACTATTATTTTGGAAGTTAAAGGAAAAAATATCATTTTATGGAGTCGAATCATTCAATCTTCTCTATAACCATGCTCTATTTTTCCATTTGTAGAGAAAAAAGTAAGCTTTGGTACTTCACAATTTCTTCTTAGCATCGTCTTTCAGGGAAAAAATGATCTAGGTTTGTTAATTCTTTAGTTAGATTTTCATTTATTTTGTAGAAGATGGTAGTGAGATTGGAAGATGATAATTCTCCATCCACAATATTAGAGTTAATCTCTCAAGTAAAATCAGCTTTAATCTCTAAACAAGATAATCTAAAGCAGGAGATTGAGCAATTAAGAAAAAAGAATGAGTTGCTAAATAAAGACAATAACTTATTCAAATACAAATATGAGTTTGAATGATTAGAAAATAAAGTTGTTGAGCAAGCGTATTTGCAGTTAAAGAAAGAGAGATAAGTTTATTGATAAGTAAAAAATTATAGGAGATGACATGAAAAAAATCGTTCATCTTTTAGAAAAAAAGTTATTAGTTAGAGTGTGAAAAAATAAGAGTTGAGAGTGAGGCGAGGTCTTATAAGATAAAATTTGAGAAATTGGAAGCTAGAGTTTTGATGTTAGTGCAATATTTAAAGCAGGTAAAGAGTTTGAAGAGGAGTAAAAATATTATTGTTGATGTCAAAATTGAAGCTAATGAAAATATTATGGCTGTAAAAATTAAAAAAAGATGATAATGGCCACTTGGAGTTAAACAAAGGTCCTACCTTTTAACGATTTGCTATGTGAGAATAGAACTGGTGCTTCTCAGGCGGCGATGGTTGTGAATGTTGCTGCTGCTGCTGAAACTAGTCATCATTTGTCAAATTCTTATAGCAGTGGAAGAGGAGTATGTAAGCCATAGGGAAGATGTTCATGGAGATTTGTGATTATAATAAAAAAGGTACTAATGTTTAGTTTGGCACATTTGATATAATTATAGAAACTACTAAAGCTTATAAGAATGTTGTTTTTAGATTCTTCTAAGAATAGAAAGATTATTTCTCAAAGTCACTATATGTTGAATAAATCAATGTTATTGTGTCTCGTAGATAATAGAGGTTTTTTATTTTGTCATAGCTTAGATTTTATTGTTTTAATAACATTTTTCAAAGTGAAACGTGGCTTTTCTTATTATTTTTTTTGGTTGTGATTCACTTTCTCTCTCTCATTGTGCTCATAAACCATAACCCTTGAAGAACATGTTAATAGAAATCCTAAGTGGCATGGACGCTGATATAGGAAGTTGAGGTAGATAGTGTAGTGATGATGTAGATACCACATAGGTGAAGATAGTGTCATGTATGCTTAATCAGTTATATTTAACGAGATAGGACTAATGGTTAAATTTTTAAATAATCAGTGAACTTAATGTTATGAAATAAGCATTCAGGACTTAATTGTAAACACTATATAACTTTTAGGATTGCAAAATTTTATTATCCCTTATTATAAGTAAACATTAAATATAGAGTAGTACTTCTAGATGTTTAATGTTTACTAATTATTTAGTTTCATACATAAAACTTCTTTAGGTAAAAATTACAAATAAGATTTTAAACTTTTCAATAAATAAATATCACTATAAATTTTAAATTAAGTTGATAAAATGTGTCAATTTTTTCTAAAAAAAGTAAATTCTAAAAAAAAATAACTTTTTCAATTTTTGGTAATTTTTCTATATATGAGATTTTTTTACCTAAGTCCCAAGTTTCATTGATAAACTATAAATAATTAGTTCCACAATTATTTTAATATTAACTCTTAATCAGTGTTTTTTTAGGGAAATGGAAGATTACATTAAATCAACAAGTAGGAGAAAATTTCTCCTGTAATGTTCAACATATAATCTAGAATATCTTCCATCAAACCATAAATATCAAAAAATTGATTTGCTCAGTTTGCTAACTGATAAGCAACCCTATTACATTCTTTATAGATGTACTAAAACTAAATACTAACAAAAACCTTCACTAATTAAACTATATCTTCAACCAATATAGTACTAGCAGTAGACCCTAGTGTAGCCTTATTGATATCAGTAATCAAATTAACTATATCAAATTCCATAATTGAGTTATCAAAGCCTACTCCTTTAGCTATTTGCAAACTAAATAAAATGGCTTTAGCTTCTACAACTTCTATGGACATACAACCAAAAGTCTTTTTTCCTACTGAAGTCAATACCCAACCACTGTTGCTTTTGAAAAACACCCCTCAAACCGACACTATCTTTATTTGGCATAAAAGACGCATCAAAGTTCATTTTAATAAAAATTCCCCTTGGCGGTGCCCATTCTTGCCTCGAAGTAACCTTCTATAGGCTATTAGAAGTATGAATAGCTTGAAAAGGCTGAAGTTGTGAGATAGCATGAATCCCTACCATATATGGCTACTAAATTCAATCTCTATGAACTACCTTATTTCAGCAGAACCAAATATTCCACATTATTTGTACTGCAAGCATAAACTAATCTTTACCTAGCAATTGGTAAATAGATTGAATCCATTTAAAGATAGTCTAATGTGGAAAATGATTAGAATGTATACCTAAACTTGAAGACCATGGAAACTCCTTAAACGAACGAATAAGAGTTTCAGTTGTGGTACCACACAAACGACACCCATCCATTAAATTTAATCCATGAGTTGTAAACCTCATAACATGGAAGAATATTATGGGGCAGCCGCCATATAAATACCTTAACTTTTGGTTGAAAATGAAGATGCCATATGTACTTCCATAGTTTTTCATGACCTAGCGAAGTCATGGCCTGTAACTGTTTTTTTTCTCGCATTTGTAAAGCAAGAAAATAATTAGATTTGATAGTATAAAAACCAAACTTAGAATGTATCCTATACCTCATATCCTTGGGCAAGCAAAAACTTATAGGAATTTTTAGTACTACATCAACTTTAAATGGTAACAAAGTTAATCGGACAACATCTAATTTCCACGATTTAGTTTCCTCATCTACCAGTTCACTCACTATTGTTGATTCTGAAAGCACCGAAGGGACCAACGGTCTATAACTAGTTAAATTTGGAACCCACTTATCATGCTAAATACAAATGGAAGCACTATTTCTAACTCACCAACACCATCCCTTAGCTACTAATAGAATAGCTTTACATAGACTTCTCCATATATAGCTTGGTTTAAAACCATCTGAAGCATAAAGGAAAGAATAGTAAGGATAGTGTTCAGCCTTGAGAACTTGGGCACATATGGAATCACGACTTTGCATTAATCTCCATCCCTACTTTGCTAAAAGAGCTAAATTAAAGAAAAACCAAGTCTCAAAAACCCATACCATTATTAGCTTTAGCATTTATGAATTTGACTTATTGCATCCAATTGATATTCTAATGTTGATGAAAACCAACCCATTAAAAATTGTTAAACATTGGTTGAATGTCTTTATAGAAAAGAACTAGATAAATTGAAGCAACTCATCACATAAGTTATGATTGCTTGTGCCCAGGGCCGACTCAAGGCTATTTGAGGCCCTAGACATTGTAGGCAAGCATTTTTTGGTCAATATATAATGGGAGAATAGAACTCGAACCCAAGTTCTAGGTGCCATTAAGATTTAAGAGTCATTTGACTATTAGAGTAAAGTTCACTGGTGACAAGTATTTTTGTCAGGTTGAATTCTTTTTATAATTTTTCATTTTCTTCAATTTATAGATTATAATTCATAATAAATGTTTTTATTCAAACAATAATTAGTTAAAAACTCTAATATTATTTATTAAAAAATATATTGTATCATCTAATTTATGATCTCTTGGTTATTATGGTGATAAAATTTTTATATTGCTACATGTATTAGAATATGTATTACTATAAATTCAATTACTTTTATTCTAAATTCCTCGTGATCTTTCAAAAGAATATAAATTATTACATAGAAAATATAAATTATTGAAATTTAAAAATATTTGATTTACTAAAGAAAAATAAATTATTATATAAATAAGAATATCAAATATCTTATTTGTTTTTTGTTATTCATGAAAGAATTTTTAATTAATACCATAATTTTTAATATGTTAATGTTTAACAAAAAGTATAAAATATGTTAAAGTAAAAGAAAAATACAAAAGAAAGAAAGTAAAAAAGACATGCTGTTAGATTTTATTTATATATAAATTTTATGTTAGATATATATGGAAAGTTTTTATTATTAAAATTAAAGTTGCTTTTCAAAAATATATAATCCACAACATTTATTACCATAAATCAAGATAATATAACACTATTAAAGTATTAATGATAAAATAATTAATAAATAACACTTAATATAAATATTAAAATTATTTAAAATTCTAAAATAATTAGAATTTACATTTTTAAAATAAAATTTATTTAATAAATATATTAATTGAAAAATTGGAGCCCAAATTTAGTGAGGGCCCCAATTTTTCCTAAAATATAGCTTTATTTTTTTTTTATTTTTTATTTTTTAAGTTTGGCCCTCCTTAAATTTAGGGCCACAGGCATACGCCTTAGTAGTTTATGTCTTGAGCCGGCACTGCATGTGCTAATAACTTAATTAGTATATTCCCAATCTACAATAGACAACCCCTTCTCTTGCCAACCCCTAACCTTCTTCCACATTCGTTCTTTAATAAAATTAGGGATAATGATTCAGTCAGTCCTAAAAGTTATACTGATTTTTCAATTAAGTCCTATAAAATTTAAGTATTTTAATTAATTTTATAAACGTTTTAAAACTTACACCGTTAGTCCTATTCCATCAAGTTGGATAGAATTAGGTGACGTGTTAGTTACTCTCTAAATCCCTTCACAAGAGGCTGATGACATATCAGAGAATGTAAAATACGTCAGCTGCCAGCAAGAAGTCTTGACACATCATATTTCCACTTACTAAAAATTAGAGTTTTTTTTTTTATTATGTTTTGCCATTAACCTCTAATTTTGTTGTGCTTTGCCAGCTAATAGGGCCCTCAGAAAACCAAAGGGCAATTTCCTAATTTGTTGGATAATAGAAAAAATATCTATAAATAGATAAAACATAATACTATCACATGGATGCAAATACAATTCATATAAAAATTCAAATAGAATAAAATAATAGTAAGTTAAAAGATAATGGTTCCTCCCATTTGATTCTCAAGATAACCTTTACCCTTCTCTTATATTCTCTTTCTCTTTTTATCTCTTTCTCAACTCAATTCACACACTCTTCTTCTACCACTATATATATATATATATATATATATATATATATATATATATGAATCTCACCAATAGCGTAAATCTATGTGTTGTTTCTTGTTTTATCTTCATTAGTTACTAATAATTCTTGGACCATCTCTGCTTTCATGTTCTTGCTTAATTTAATTTGAAGTTGTTACTGTTTTTTTTTCTATTAATCTTTTTTTTTTGGTATTCGTAATGTCAATTGCTTTTGAAAGGTGTTCTGGTGATTCCATCCAAAACTTTAATTTCAGTAATTAAATGCCACCCCGTTTTGTGGGTGGTGTGGTTACCGGAGATGGGCAGTTTCCGGTTGTGGAAATTTAATGGTAAAGTACAATAAAAAAAGCCCTAATTTTTGGTAAGTAGAAATATAATGTGTAAAGACTCCTTGTTGGTAGCTGATGTGTTTTACATTCACTGACATATCATCAACCTCTTGTGAAGGAATTTTAAGATTAACTAACATGTCACCCGATTCTATCCAACTTGGCGGAATAGGACTAATGGTGAAAGTTTTAAAAAGTTTATGAACTTAATTAAAATACTTAAATCTTATAGGACTTAATGGAAAAATCAGTATAACTTTTAGGACTGATTGAGTCATTATCCCATAAAATTAAAGAAACCTTCTTTGATTTTTCAATGAGTGCAGAAAGGCCAAAATACTTAGAGAGATAATCCACCTTTTTAATATTAAGAATCTGACAATAAATCAAATGCCTATCTTTAAAGACTCCCCACTGAAAGAAATTTTAGATTTCTCAAAATTAACTTGCTGCCATGAAACCCTCTTATATTTAAATAAAATTATTCTTATCCTTTAAACGGTGCTTTATTAAATGGAAAACTTCAAAAGTTAGAATTACATTATCAATAATGAAGCGACCCAATACAAAGGCACTTTGAGTAGCATGGATAATAGCGAAAAGAACTTATTTCAGCCAATTAGTTAGAACCTTCGAAATGATTTTGTATAAAATATTACAAAGACTTACAGATCTCAAGTCTTTAATTGTTTTAGAATTTTCAAATTTTGGGATCAACGTAATAAAAGAATGATTAAGTCTTAGGGCTATATTAGAAGATGGCAAGACCTCTAAAATAAAAGTAGTAACATCCTTACTAATAATTGTAACACCCCTACCTATCATTATCTCCACTAATATACTTAACTAATGAATTGCTGATATGAGAGAGATTACTTTGTCTAACATAAAAAATCTCTTAACAACAATTATAAAAAAATGGTAACATTACAATCTTGTTATAACTAACCCATAATTATTTCCTTTTCCGATAAACTTATTTGATGGCAATTGGCTTGCTATAATATAACAAACATATATGTATATATATATATATATATATATATATATATATCATAAGCTTAATTACATTGGTATCATCACACCATACATTATTGTTTTAATGAAATTCTGGAAATACTAGTTATTATACAATGGATTTCAAACTAAAACAACAAAATAAGTTTTAATGACTCTCTCTCTCTCTCTCTCTACTCTAGAGATCTTCATCCCATCCATCTTATAGGTCGTCGTGGTCCACTACACTGTCATATTTCACTACTAGTTAGACAAATACTAAATACCTATGCTGAAAATTAAAATAAAAGAGTGTGAGCAATTTGGTATGGAAATTATCTAGTGAGTGGATAAAATATAACGTTAAAACTTTATCATAAGAAAATTTCTTAATTCACTACCCCTCATTGATTACAATAATAGTAATCAAATAATCCTAATATTCAAAAATGACTGCATATAAGCACTCTCTTAAACCATCCATCGAATTCCTTTTTATTATACAAAAATACTAAAGGACAAATTAGTAAATAAAATTAATTAAATACACTACAATAATTTAGCATCATCACTTGTCTTATACACTTATTATATTGTATTTATATTTAAATGATCTTAATCTCAACCATAGAGTGAATTTATCCTATCTTAAGTAATATACCAGGATAAATAAATAAATACAATTAAATAAACACACTTTGATAAATTCACTTATAATATCATAACCAAGCTTATAATAAAAGCATCGTCACAGTACATAATAGCCATAGTACTACAATCTCCACCATACTACGGTTCAATATTCTACTAAATCCCAAGTGATATAAATCAGTATACAATTGACTATGATAATGCTACTTAAGTATGATCAGCACTTAAGCCAATGATGACTCAAGTGTTAAGCTAGTTTGATAAATGTATCTAGCCTCAAGCATCAGCTATACATATATCTTGAATATATATGTACCCAGCCCCCGACAATAGCTATGTATACTCCCGATTTATATATATAAGGTAACGTGTACCTGGCCCCTGGCAACGATTATACACTTACCATCGTAAACGCATAAGATAATATATGTATCGGGCCTTAGGCATCGGCTATACATATTTACCATCTCGCATTTATATGGTAATATGTGTATCCGGCCCCAGGCAATGGTTATACACATTTATCAACCCCATCCATATGGTAATATATGTATCCGGCTCTAGGCAATAGCTATACACACTTACCAGCCTTACCATATCCTAGACGTGGATTTATACCTATGTATTAGTATGTGTATTTGGCTCTAGGCTTCGACTATACATAACTACTAAATCTGCTATGTCTCATACAAGGAAATCTCTAACTCTTAGTGCCATACACACTTAAGATGATAATATTCCCTGAAAGTTCTCATGTATTCCAGTATCACTTGTATTTCTTTATGCCTTTCTTATTAAGAATCATTATTGAAATTTCTAATATGATTCTCATATTGAATTTTATTGGAGTATTATATATTTTCAGTCTCTATATCTATAGGGTAAAATGTGTATCCGGCCCACTGGCAATAGCTATACACATTCTACTAACTCTTGCCATGTCCCAGACATGGTATTACTAACTGTTAATGCCCTATGCACTTAGTATTATATTATTATCTAAGAGTTATCATGTGTTTATGTCTCATGTATATTTTCTCCTACCTTACTTCTATATCCATTTCGAGTAATGTTATTCGATTGTTATTCTCTTATAAATCTCCAATGTCTTCCCTACTTAATCATTATTATCATAATTCTTGATAATATTTTTATGTTGGATTTCATTAGGCATATTATAACTTTGTTCTCTATATCAGAGACTTGAATACTTTCCGTATTCACCTAAAAATTTGGATGTTGCAATGCTCTCGCTTAACTCTTTATTTCTTGAGCTCTTATATCCTTATCAAGAAGAAATAAGATTTGAGTATATATATATATATATACACAATTACTTTAAATGTTGTCTTTTCAACCTTATAAGATTTTGTCCCATTTTCATTTGAAACACACCAATTTCTTCGGTTTAATTCTCTTTTCCACCTTTTAACACCTTCCCTAACTAGTTATCATTTTACATAATTTAATCTCTATGTATGAGACTCATACATTCACTGAGGGTTATCATACTTCATGATTAATCCTTTGAAATCTTAATCCTTACCACACTTAAGTTGATAAAAATTTAATATTCTTTCTATAGTTATCAAGTTTAAGAATTAAGCTTTTCAACTATTCTTTTCTTTTGAGTAATAAGGATCCACACCCACTTCAAGTTCACTCAATTAATCCAATTACCTAATAACTTCTATTTGCAACTCAAATATATATATATCTCAGATTTCTTATTTTGATACTTTCTCAGTTTAATTTATTATTAAACATAAATTTAGTCTTTATGTCTGAGACTTAATTAAGAATTTACACTCGTTACTCAATATTCTATAATTTAATTTCACTTTATATCGATAGTTAAGTTTGAGGATTAAACTTTCAAACTTCCCATTTTCTTTGAGAAGTAAGGATCCATGCCAACTTCAAGTTCACTTATTAGACTCAATCACATAGTTACATCTATTTGTAACTTCATCACTTGTATTATTAATAAAATAGGTTCCATCTAACCTGATTCAGGTCAATTTAAGTGACCTTAGTGTTTCTATACATGTTGACATGCTTTTGGTTGAGGTTAGGTTGTAAAATTTTACGTTTAAGCCCATTTTTTGTCAGTTCCAGTCACAGAGGTGCCTCCTCAGTGCCACTGAGATGTCGCCTCATCACTGAGGCACCTCCTCAGCACTGAGACACCACCTCATCATTGAGGCACCTCCTCAGTGCACTGAGACATCGCCTCAGCACACTAAGGTGCCTCCTGATCAATCAGGCAGTGCCTAATCGACCAGCAGAGGTCTTCTGCACCCGAAAATGGCTAAAATTTGACCAAATTTCCTAAATTTCATCACCAATTATACCAGAATTCACTACAATATAAATTTCAGTCCTTAGAGTATACTAAAACACATATTTGAATATATATATATATATATATATATATATATGCATTGTTATCCATAATAACAAAATATACAATCTTTCAACATCAAAACTCAAGAATTACAAATTAAAAACTTAAAGAGAAATAATAAAAGACATCCACTTACTAGATTTGAAGCTCAAATTTGTTAAATCTGGATGCTGGTAAAATTCTAGCTACAGTGCCCAAGCTTTCTTACTCTTCTTCTTCCTCTCTTCCTCATTTCTTCCTTCTTGCATTTTCAATGTAAAACCTCTTCTTTTTTTTCCTTTCATATTTCCTTCCTTTCTTTAACAAATTCTCATACTTCTTTTTCTTTTCAATTAAGTCCTTCTTTTAATTTAATCCAAACTTCTATATTTGATTTTATTAGTAATTGATTATTCTAAATACAACTTCTTCTAAAAATATACTTAAACATATTTAATTAAATCTTAAACTATTAGTAAATCTTACTAATTATATCTTAAGGACATGGATGTTACAATAATAGTCCAATATCTCTGAAAAAATAAAGTTGAAATCCCATATGATCCTGAAGTTTTATTTGGGCGCATATGCTTAATAGCACTCGTGATCTCCTCTTGAGAAAATGGAGCATTAATGCTATCAATCATGTCTTTAGAGAGCCGACTATTTAGAGTTGCCAACAGATTATCAAAACTAAGCAAATAAGAAGTAGAAAATAGATTTTCAAAGTAGTTTAGAACTACAGACTCTAATACTTCCTTTTCTTCTTGCCAAAATCTATTGGAATCTTGAAGGTGAGAAATGAAACTATTATGTCTTCTAGCCAAAGATTTCTTGTGATAATACTTAGTATTATGGTTGCATGCTTCAAGCCATGTAATTCTAGATCGCTGCCTTCAATAGAGTTCTTCCATCTCGAGAAAATTATACACCTTATTTTGCACATCAACAATTTCCTGCCATTAAACTATATCGCTTATTTGCTATTAAAGATGCTTTAAGTTTTGACTTACCATTTATAGTTATTGAGGAATGTTATGAGACCCGGAGTAAGACCACTATTTGAAAGATTTGAGATAGTTGGTTAGATTAGTCATTATTAGCTTTGAAGGATGCTTATTACTTAAATTCTGCTATGCATGACAAACCAGCATCTCACTATCAGCCTCCTTCACCCATATTAAAACATAATAATTTGAATTTAGAGTGCAAATGGCAAGCTTTCCCCTTTATATCTAAAAACACCAACACATGGTCAGAAGCTACTTACACTAGATGAACAATCGAGACCTGAGGAAAGAGTTACAACCATTCCAATGAATAAAGAAATAGGTTAAAGCAAGACTGCATATTATCTAAACATTTCCTACCATTATCCTATGTATAGACTAAATCATTAAACCTAACATCATACAAACCATAAACATCTATGGCTTGCTGAAATTGCTCCATAGAACTAGATTAACGCAACTGCCCCTTTATTTTTCTGAAGATGATATAATTTTATTATAATCATTAAAAAATAGCAACAGATCAAATATGCCTCTACCAAGATGCGTCATAAGATTTCAAGTTTTAAATTTTTATGATAGCTCTGGCCAACCATAGGTCCCACTCTCTTCCATATTATTATCTGATATGCATTATTCATGTTAAACATAATATTATAAGATTAGAAATTGCAAATATTAACATAAATATCGTTTAGCCACATTAGTACCAATCCACTAGCACATCCAACTACATTTACCATAAAGAAATTAAAATGTGGTAACAAGAACTTAAAACGGGCATATTTAGTCTAATGAAGCCTTGTTTCCATCAAGAATACAATACTTGGTCTTTATTTTTTGATATAAAATAAAATCTCTGAATATCCAAGGATTGCCCAGACCTTTGACATTCCAACTAAGGACTCTCATAATGCCCGACGGGACTGCTGAGCAGTCTCCGTCTCATATTACCACCATAATATGAGTTTTTTTTATTTTTTTTCTTTCAATACACCTGCCAATGCATTGCCCTGTGAAAGAGCTACTTACATATTTTCGCTAATTCTTTTACCCCCAAACATTTTCGGATAAGTAACATTAATAGGAACTAATGTAAGTTTATCAGAATCATCACAAAATTATATTCTTGTAAGGAATTTGAACTTGGGAGTTGGAACTCATTTTCTGCTCTGCATGTGCCTCATCCTTTACCATTTAGATGGCTACACCACCTGAGCCATTGCTTTTATTGTCTCTAGTTGAGCTTTTACTACTAGCACTAATGTCATTAGCACATATAATATGCCCATAACTTGCATGAACTTGGCCCGCTAAATATGAACCCATTTGTTGTCGAGCTTGAATTGACAAACTTCTCGATTGCCTATCACTTTATGAAATTGCCATAAGTCTCCAAACTTTTGGCCAACTTAACCCGACAATAAGATGGTGTAACTAAAACATTTTGAGAAATTCTACTCCTTTTTATTCTCATATGTTTTTTGTGCAACATAAATAACATAATACAAATATTTATTTTCATTTGGTGAAGCACGTAATTAAGGATCAACATGCCATGTAACAGATTCCATCTCTTTCATATTACTATCATAATCCTTCTCCACATGACTAAGAAGACCACACCAGTGGAAAAAATTGGGGAGATGCTCATAATAAAAATAAGCCCAAACACACTTTCATTTGCTATTAAGAACAAAGCAATCCCTATTTTAAAGGTTTGTTAACATCAATTACAACATGAAAACATATGTACTTACCCCAAGAATTAATATATAATTTATAGATTTCTTGTACAACACCTATCTTTGTCGCAATCTTCATCAAAGACTCCTTATCCCTATGATTCAAGAGAAGATCACATATATGAACCCAAAAGGAGCAGTAATTCAACGAAACTTTTGAGGATTGTTCATCCCTTTTAAAATCTCCTAATACTATAAATTGTCTAGCATAGTGCCAAGGACTATCCTTCATCACCCTAATCTTGTTAGCCTCCATATCAAACTCATACAAGAAGAGATGCACATGCATCTCTTGCAATATAAAACCTCTTAAAAGCCTTCAAGCACCTTGTAAGGCCCTAGAGAGAGCCTTGAGATTAAATGGCATTTTAGACAATATATGTCCAACAACATAACGATTAGAGTCAGCTGAATGCCCATTATGTTGTAAATCCACAATTTCTTTCTTTTCCTCCATTAAATGTCCTAACTCCTCTTCCATGCAGGAGACAACGAAGATAATTTTACAGTATGCCACCAACATAAAAAAATACAAAGAAGATGCAATGGAAAACGAGTAGAAATGCAAAATCATCGTATAAAACCAACTAGAATTCAACAAAGTGAAGAAATCCTAACCCTAGTAGGGCCTCCTAGGTAGGAAGGAAGTTCCGCAGGGGAAGATTTAGCTAATACTCTTCATCAGTGTTTACTATTAGTTTATAAGACCATTTTCTCTAGGACTCATTCGATTCTTAATTTAAAATTAATGAATTTTAATAGTTCAATTTAAAATTTATATTATAAAAGGTTTAACATTTTTTATATTTTTTATTAATAAGAAGGTCAATCTAAATATTGTAAATTAGATGAAATTGATTTTACAAATCAATAATAATGTAATTGAAAAATGTAAGAGAAATGACAATTCAAATCACAAATCACTTCCTAACATCTAAAATTTTATTTATACTTATTGGAAATATGGTTTTTAGTATTTTTCAAATTTTTTACCTATTTTTTAATTTTCATATTGAATTTGACTATAATAAGCTTGGTGGGACGCAATCAACAATCAAGAACCCATATCAAAGGCATCGACAATCATAAACCCAATCTATAATTCACAAAACAGCCACGTATTGCCGCAACACCAAATCATTTCCACCATAAGAAAAATCTGCCACTATTATCATAACCGTTGCTTTCCTTTGGCTTACTTACTTTCATAACAGTGGCACTCTTTCCTTTATAGTCCACAAAAATGGCTGCTGCCACTCTCTCCGTCCGACCCAATTCCCTCTCTCCCAATTATCCGTTTCCTCGACCACCGTCTGCGGCGGCAACTTCTTGTATAACTACCCAAATAAAGTATTCAAAGAACGAGCCTTGGAGACTCACTATTTTGCCATCCAGACGCTATTTATCCGGCAAAGCTGCCAGAGCTAGTTCTCGCGCTGATGATTCGGCGCCTTTTGAGATGTCTGTTGAGAACGCACTGAAGCTTCTTGGTGTATCAGAGGGTGCTTCTTTTGATGATATTCTTCGCGCCAAAAAATCTGTTCTTGCTAGTTGTAAAGATGATGAAGAAGCCATAGCTCAGGTTTGTTTTTGTGCTATTTTTTTTTTCTTTTTGGTTCTTGATTGCTTTCATTTCTTGATTTGGTATACCAGTTGATTCACTAACTAATTCAGGTTGTTATTGGAATTGGGCTGTGATGATGTTGTTGCAAGTTGTTGATTTTCTTGATTTCGTACATTCTAGTTTGTTAAATGAATGATTTAGGTGGTTATTAGAATTGGGTTTTGAGAAAGTTAGATTTTTGGTTTAATATATGTTATAAATTTGTTTCTGGGTTTTGGCAGAGGGGTGGAATAATGTTTGTTATTTGTGTGTAGTTGATTGATTTTGAGTAGGGTATTTAATTGGATTTTATTATTGTGTTTGTTTGAGCTTTGGATGTATTTTTTATGCTTATATGTTAGTTCAGTTGGTAAAGTCACTATGGCTTTATCTAATTAATTTTTGGAAGTTGTTAGCTGCTTAAACAAATGTAGTTAGTTTGTATGTTATCTTGCTTGCACAAAGCGACTCTTTAGTTGCCACTGCAAGACTTTTCTGTTGAGCCTCTTGACTGTATCTATTATAAAATTTATGACATGTTATTTGGCATCCTTGAGGAGCGTTACATTTTAAGCCTCCGATTTGATGTCCATTTTGTTCATTATTCCCTAGCCTGTTGAATGGGATAAAGTATGTGAATTAATAGATTAAATACTTCAGCAATGGGGAATTTGGTTTTGCAGCTGTGCATAATAGTCGAGGATATGAAATGTAACTTATGGAAAAACCTAAGAGATGAAATTTTCTCCAACAAAGGCATCTTGTATTCTTGGATTATGTGCAAGTTTTGTCATCTGGGCTTCTTAAGGCATACCATGATAGTCCATTTCCCAGCTAAGTTGTGATTCTGGTGCTTATATGTAGGCCAATATCATTATGCTTCTCGACCATGCTAAAAATACCATTAGTTGTCATTGATTTAATTTGTACTTTTTTGAAGGTAGTTTCATTTTCTTGATACCAGTATGGTTAAATTTATGGTATTTATCTGTTGTCACAAGCATTTGTTGCAATGAAAAAAGTTTTATATTCATGACATTGACAAGTAGTAGTTCTATATGATTTTAATATCTTATCACTATTATAATTAATTGCATTTTAGGTTGAGGCTGCATATGATATGTTGCTCATGCAAAGCTTAACTCAACGCCGATCTGGAAAAGTTGCAAATAGTGGAATCAGATATGCTGATGTTAAACCCATAAATGGCCCAGGGGTGGGATCAATACCTCAGTGGCTGCAGACAACTATGAAAAAAACACCTCTTTCTGTGGAATCACCATCAACAGGTGATTTGGGAATACAAGCAGGAGTTTATGGAGCTTTGATGGTCTTAACTTATGTTAATGGAGCTTCCTCGACATCTGCTGCACCTTATGCTGGAGCTGATGTTCCTGGGTTGATCTTGGCTACAAGTTTTGGGGCTTCCTTGTACTTCATGACCAAAAAGAATGTGAAGTTAGGTAATGGTTTTTAATGAATATCAAGCAAATTGCCCCACAGAAGCTTCACATTTCGTGCATTTTTTACGAACATGAAAGAGTAATGATGGTTGACATGGGACATACCTTAGAATAATGGAAACTTCAGAACATAGTTGACAAAGTTGGGCCTAAGGGACATCTAATGTGCAAGGCACATAGGGTGCTGGCCTAACAGGCTAACACCACTATAGGAGTAAGGTAGGCAACCTTCAATAGGCATTCACTTTATGGCCTAGGCATGTGCCTTCTTCGAGGCACAGGGGATCCACAAGAAAGTTGACACAAATTCCATCTCCTTTGCTGAAAAATTGTCAAAGTCTTAGTGGACCACCACCAATTGACTTGAAAGTGAAAATTTCTCAAACCCTAGTGTTAACGCGCTGGAATCCGATCAGAACACCACACCCAGAGTCATCTGAAACGGGTGCATCCATTGCTGTCACCCTCAGTTTCTAATTCTTCCATGCCGCTGCTTCTCTCTTCCTTTTCCCCAGTTCTGTTCTGATTTTTTTTAAAAAAAACAACAATATTGAAAAGGCCGTTGTTTCCAAGTTTTTTATTCTTCACCTTTTTGTAGCTCTAAATCTATCTCAAAACTTTGGAGCGTATACGAGCTCTATTTTTTTAAATAATTGATTTAAATTGTTTCTGAAATTCACAAAAGATGATACTCAAGAATTTTTAACTTTTCCTCAAATTAAAATGTTAAAAACTGCAGCTTGTGTATTACTTCAAGCTTTTCACTATCCAATCCAATAAACATTATCACCTGGTTTTGACATCGTCTTCAATTGCACGGAGAGAACAGCATGTGATAAAATCTTATCAAATGTTTTTCAAATGATGTTCTTTTTCGTTCTTTATGCTGGCGGTTTGATTGTCAGTCCTACAATGATGCTTTAAAGATTATTTTCTCTAGTTAACTTATATACCTCTAATATCACATATGTTTTATGAGTTTTTTTCTTCAAATTTTATTTTTTTTGCACCTGCAACCAGGCTCTAGGACACCTTTGTGCCTTCAATAGATATACTTTGCAATTTCTGAATTTTGCTAGACATGTAGGGAAGGGTGGAGCAGGACCAGGGCTTTGTTGTTTATCCCTCCTATGTTGACCTAACAAAATCAGTAGAACATTCATGATGACTCCGATACATAAAACAAAAATTGAAATTATGTCCGTTGTAGGTGAAACTGCAAATGTTGATAGGTGAAACTGAATAGCTCGCTTCCTGCTGTCGTTGCAGGCTAAGCTTCTTATCTTGCACAAGAACTATACAACTATATCTTGTTTCCATGAATTGGTGAAGGCTTCTGACTCTGGCAGTTTATATGCCTTTATGCTATTCGCAGTTGTATGCATGGTTGAAACCTTAAATTAATGTTTGACATTGACAGACATAGTTGAAACCTCAAATGGTTTATGACTTGGTGCAAATTCAGAATCCCCCACCTACTTTCTTGCCCTTTTTATCAACAGTCTGTTGAAAAGGATTGATGAGTGCCTGGATTATTTACTGCCTTGAATTGAGTAAATTTCAATTTCTGTAGAATTTATGCCTGAATTGGAGCATTGGGAAGCATCTTATGTAATTTTCTTCTATGTTCACAGGGAAGGCCACCATAATAACTTTAGGAGGCCTTGTGGCTGGTGCTGTGGTTGGATCAGCAGTTGAGTATTGGTTGCAGGTTGACATTGTCCCATTTCTTGGGATACATTCCCCTGCTACCGTAGTTAGTGAATTCATTCTCTTCTCTCAATTCTTGGTTTCCCTCTACCTAAGGTAGGATTGGAGGAGATTGTAACTGTAAGTGGGACATTCAAATCTGTAATTATTCATTTGCATGATCATACCCAAGCCTTTTTTTTATTAGGATGTGTATCATTGCATATTGTACAAAACTACAAATAGAATGCAGCGGAACTTGAATTAATCTCAAATCTGCCTAAGAATTGAAATGAGCATGTAGAAGTACTCGCATTTAAAGGAAGTCCTTGGCCACTTCTATTTTCAACAGTTTAGTGTTCTTTATTTATTCTTTGAGACTTGGTGATTCTTTTCCACTTCAATGCTGGACTTCTTTTTATGCGGTAGAAGTTGAACTGCTTACTCAAGCAATACATGTGTATGCTCACGTTTTCTGCTACACTGAGGAGACGATGTGGGTTATTGTCAAATAGGCAGTGCTAGTTGTTGTGGTAACAACTTTCATATCCATGAGTCATTTCATTGAAATCTTTAAGCTAATTGCTTGTCTTTAATAGCTAGAAAGGACCAGTCAGTCTTGGTGGTTATGGCCAAATATTTTAAAGAAATTATTTCAGAAACTAGAGATATTAATCAGATGTTCAACTGACACTTAGTTGCATGCAGATTCTCATTGGTGTGACCTATAATCATAAATCATGATAATTAGGGTATAAAGTTACTTGGGGATTAAAACAACTCATCCGTGTTGGTGAATGGATTCAGGTCTTATATTTTTGGGTTACGTCTTCAATGCTGTGATTATGTGACCACTGAACAGCACTGCTCTCATCCGACGGGTAGCACTCAGGGAACATTCTTTGAATGTGTATTATTTGAGTTGTTGAATTGATGCAAGTGTTTTGCTTTGTATATGCATTTGGCATTTCTCCATCTCTATGTACTGAAAATTTGAAAGTGATTATGATGCATCTTGGCAGGGTTAACTCTACTTTTCCTCTTTTATTTTTAAATTTTTTTATGGCTATTTTTTAGAATCCAGTTTTAGGAAAAAACATGGTTTATCCTATTTTAGCCAAACTATAGTGGAAATAAGCAGGGAAAAAAAAATTGAAAAGCTGGGTTCCTCACAGCAATATCAAAAAGACTATGTCATAATTGGCTATTATCTCTTTACAAAAAAAAAAAAATGGTTTAGGATGCTCATGGATAGATTTTTTTTAAAAAATATGTTGGGTCTTGGTTGCAGTAATTGTCTCTGCCTTGGCAATTTTGTGAGAGAAATTTTTTTGTGGAATGACAAGTTTACAGGCCTAGCATCATGCTTTTGCAGTGCATATAATTCTCATTCATACAGAAGGCCCAAATGGTGGGTTCTTCCTTTTTTTTCCTGCACAAATTCCTGCCTGTGTCAGTTGTGCTGAGCCTGCTGGTATAAGATGCCATAACACTATGTTTGGGAAGGGAGGAAGAAAATAATATATGAGAGAAAAGAAAATAAATGTATTTTTTTATTAGAGAGCTAGAGAAGAAACTAATTATGTGATATATTTACTATTATACCCCTATACAAAAATAATAATTTTTCTTAATAACCTTTTATTTTTTCTTTTAATGAATTTGGCCCACAAATTAAATATATTAAATTAATCACTGTGAATTTTTAATTTAAAGAAAATTATGTAAATAAAACTTACATATTTATTAGAAATTTTTTTTGGATTGCAACTTGAAATTTGAAACAATGTTTAGGTGTAAGTATGACCAAGGGTAAAATGGTAAAACAAGTAGTGCATGACACTTTTCACTCTTCCATGTCCCATTTTCTTTTTAATTTTGAGAGACATGAAAAATAAAATTAACTTTCCTTCCTTCTTCCACTTTCCTTCCTTCTTCCACTTTCCTCCCTTTTCCCAAATAAGGAAAAGTAACTTTCCCTCTTTATTTTCCTTTCTCATTTCCTATACCCTCTTATTTTCCCCTTCTCCAAACATAGTGTAAAGGTCATTGTAAATTAAATATTCCCATTGAATGCTGAAAAAAGAAAGTAAAAGAAAATTATATATATATTTTTCGGGATAAATTTCTCATGTAAGTTCCAGCCATCCAACAAGGTTGATAACCATTCACCAGACACCAAATTTCTATTCAACACCAAAAGTATAACTAATTACAAGGATGGACTGCCCACTTGAAATTTTCTATTTCTCTGCATTTCTTGTCCTTCTAATGAACAAGGATGCATTAGATGAGGAAATTTACAACACTTTTGCAACAAAAATGTGGGCAATACAACATCCATTCACAATAAACAAATAATAGTATTCCTTCGCAATGAAAACCTGCTAAAAATAGAAATTAATTTGTCTCAGCGAGCTGCTTCGACATGATATAATGTACATGCATTTCATAAACTCTTTAACACTTTGTCACCTGCTGCCATTTTCTTCAACCTGGCTGCCCTCTATATATGAGTTGTTATCTAGTTTTCCAGCATTCGTGCTGCAATTGACAAGGTCATTGTACATTTTCATAGAAGCCTTGGAGAACTCTGCTAATGACTCAAAAACTGTTGAAAACCCCGTCTGAAATCCACTTAGTGTTATCCTCTGTGTTTCCTGCATGCGGTTGTGGTGTTTTTCTTTCTCTATGTTCAGCTTCTTCTGAAAAATATCTAACTGATCTTTCTTCTCTGTCCAATGGTCGTTATTGTGTTCTGCGTCTTGATCTGGTTTATATTCTATAAGTTTGGTTTCGAGTAACCTTGTTTCAGCCTTCTGCAATGCCCGAGTCCTTCTATCAAGTTCTTTTGCAAGATTGTCAACTTTCCTTTTCTGTTGCTGTTCCTCTCCTTGCTGAGACCACAGAGCCCTTACATCCTTTGAAAAGCTTTTCAATGCAATGGATACTGCCGTATCAGGTAAGTTCTCCATTGACGATAACCAATTATGGCAGACCACAAGTAATGGGGGGCCATTGGCTCGATATGGTGCTGCTGAACGCCTGCCTCTGGAGTATAATTCAACTTCAGGAACTACGAACTTGGTTAGCCAACCATGCAGAGCTGCAACGTATGCTTTTTGTGCTGCAAGGTACTCGATAAAGCACGCACGCCAATTGTGAATCTCTGCCTCAAGCTGAAGTGTTGCAAGCCGGTGAGAGTCATTGCAGAATTTTCCATTTGTTGGGCAAGCAAAAGATTTTACTTCAAAAAGAATCTTGTTTTGGGTTTCATGGGATTCCAACATGATCTTCCAGGTGTGAGTCAGGCTGCACATTGAAGAAGATAAATTACAATGAACATAATTGCTTTTGATTTCTGAAGGTAACTTTCTTACCCTTTCAAGAGCTCCACTATTTGAGGCTGCAGTTCTTCATCTCGAAGCTTCTCAATTCTCTTTGAGATTGACTCGGCACTTCGAATTGCAACCAAAATCCTAGCATACAAATCTTTCACTACAGCTCTAGTCTTATCCATGGAAAGTTCATCTCCCCGTACATCCTGATTTCTTAGTCGTGCACATTTTCTTTGATAAATTTTCCGTGTGCTATCTCCAGCCTGAGGATGGTAAACAAAGAAAATAAAGTCAGATAAGCGAAATGAAGAAAACAAATAAAGATATCGGCCTATGTTCCTGTTGTTTTGCAAGGCAAATAAAACTTTATTTTAGCATTAAAATCTGGGAAAACCTCTAAAACACAATCCTAAAAGGTACAGGTACAGACTCTTGCGAGGATGCAGTTGGTGTTTAAACAAGAAATGGCAGGAACAAGTCTTCTTAGTTGTTGACTTTACTTTTAAGAGCATTTTCAGTGGTATTGAACTTTATTCATATGCATAGGGTATGTGGCGGATGGAAGTTGACAGGAGACTCATACACACAGACATCAAGACTACAAAATCCCCTTTTTCTGGAGATCTGCGTCTTATCTGCATTCTAGAGAATATGGTAGGCATTCAAATGCAATGTATTAGTATTTCCTATACAATACAGAAACTTTGGTTCATTGACTCGGCGCTGAGCCTCCAGGCACCTTCTCATTCCTTCATTTACCAATTTATACTATAGATACACAGTTTCTGCTTCAAGCTAGACACTTATTTCAAATTGGTGCATGATGTGCCTGCATATGTGTACACATTTCACAAAAACCGGTACTACACAGAGTTGCACACGGCCAATAATGGTCAGCATGTGGATCCGATAACATGACTTTTGCGTCCATAAAGCCAAGCATTCTATCTCCAATTTTTATCATCCACGCAAAGTAGTCTCATAAGTTGAAGAGTGTTTTTGGTTTACCTTAACTTCTTCATACAGCTTCTTCTCCCAAGCATACAACCTCCCAAGTGTTAGCGAATGGCTTCCTGAATCCATCATTCCTCCATAATCATCAAATAGATCATTATTATATTCTGTCCAATTTGTTGAACTTTTAGAACTAGATGCAACAAGACTTTTGCATGAAGACGGCTTATTAGATGAAGTAGACCGATGCCATGTAATAGCTTGAATGAATTTTGTAGAGTTCTCTGCATTACAATGAGAACTGATTCAATAAATACTTCAGAAAAAAACATGAAAAACACAAGTATTAGTATTCCAGTTCGATCATAGGTGTCTGCATCCCAGGCCTACTTCTAAAAAATTCATAAAAGGAAGCTTATCAAAAATCAAATCACAGCTAGTTTGATGTATCCATGGCACTCAGAGTCTCAGACACTAATAAATTGCTCTTTCTCATAGGCTAAGCTATCAGGACGGATACAACATGCATGATGAACACCCATTTTCTTGTAATAGTTTGGGTCATTCGAAATTCTTTAGTATCAACTAAAAAAAGAACCCAACTTCCTCAGATATATTACTAAGCCAAAGGTTTCCAACAAAAGCAATTAAGCATGCAATCTGAAACTAAAGGCCCACCATAGATCATTTCAAAAGTTTGAAGGATTAAAAAAACAAAAGTCATAGTAGTGGAAAATAAAAGATAACCAAAAGCAAAGGAAGGAGAAGAAGAAGACAACAGAAAGGAACCTTAACATGCCAAATCTAATTAACTAGCTCAAGAAAAAGAAAAACAAAAAAGTGGGTTTTAGAAAGGTTAGTTTCAAAATCTGCAAATTATATACAAATTACCAATCTAAACCCACAAGAGAATATTCACATAGCAAGTAAAATAAAACATTCTTCCTTCTAAATAAAGGCAAACAAAGGTACACAAAATCACAGAAATGCAACACCTAAAACGTTGAACTCTTTCAGACATTGAAAAATCCAGGAAAAGAAAAGGTACCCACCTTTGATTTCCTCTGAGCTAGATTGCAAATAAACTCTATTAGCCTCTAGCATTCTTGATACATCCTTACCAGAATCATAAGCTCTAATAAAATGGTCTTCAATATCCTTCAATGCATCTAATAGTTCTCTACCTTTTTCTGGTGTATCAATCACTGTGAGTCCTTTTTGCTCTCCTTGGCTTCCATTGTTATGATTATTATTAACACCTCCATCCACCACCTTTAACACATCATTATTTACGCATTCCTCAAGCTGATCTCCTTGTCCTTTCTCCTCAATAACCACTGCTTTTTCATGTCCTTTTTCATCTTCTCCTCTTTGTTCTTCTTCTTCTTCTTCCTCCTCCTCCCTGTCTTCTTCTTCTTCTAAGTCTGGAATCCCTTCCTCTTCTCTTACCACCTTCAAATCATCATCAGAACTTCTCCTGTAACCACTTATAATTTCTGGTCTCATTGTGTCAAAAGGGTTAAAGAAGTCCCACCCAAAGTGATCTGTTAGTGGTGACTGTGGCATTATAGGTGACTGTTGCATTTGCATGTAAAAGTAAGCAAAACTTTGCTTCTCCCCCTCCCCTTCTTCCCTTCCCTCTTCTTCTCTAGTCTCTTCCTCACTAGAATCTGACGAGGTTGTTGAAGAACCACAAGACTCACAAGTAATGGCTTCATGGGTAGTTGACTCAGATGGTTCTTGCTGAAGAAACATTGGGTTTGTTATCACAATTTTTTCAGTACCAGAAGGTGGAGATGGTGGACAAGGTGGAGGGAAAGTAATGAGAAATGGTGAAGTTGGTGAAGAATGGCGAGCTATGAAGAGTTTTATAGCAGCAGCAACTGCATACAGAGATTGACAGTATCTGCAATGAGCTTCAGCAAGTGCATATCTTCTCTCCACAGCTAGTTTCAACTGCCGTTTTCTTTCTCTACATATAGATACCACTTCTTCTTCTTCTTCTAGTCTGGAGGCAACACACCCCATTGTTTAAATTAGTTTCTTCTGCTGTTAAAGGCAAAATGTGTGTTTTCTTTGGCTTCTATAGGCGTGGATGCTGCTGCTTTTAGTGAAAATGGGGACAGTTTAAAGTGAAAGAAAGGTAGTTTCTTTGAAAAAAATGTGTATTCTTTTAGGATAAAAATTTTAAAAAGGTGGGGCTAATAAGAGCTAGCTAACCATGCAAAAACTGGTTGGGTTTAATTTTTTTCATGTGTTTGAGTAATGCTTCTTGTAAAGATGTAAGCTTTTAGCGATATTTTGGACCAGCCCATTTCATCTTTTGGCTAAGAGAAGCATATTTTTCAGCTACAACCTTTGTTCTTGAAGAAGTTTCACAGCAACCCATTTCATTTTTTGGCCACAGAAAAACACACACACAGCTATACAAAGCTAAAAATGCGTTGAACAGAACAAAAAAAAAAAGGAAAGTTTCCTTCTTTTTAATTTAAACAGATGAATAGATATGCCCTTGTAGTGGTTTTTATTTCTTAGATTAAACTGAAAATAGCTCAAGGGTTAGCTACCTCTAGCAGAGAATGCGAAGTGGGGAAGAGAGAGAGATTTTGTTGAGCTTACTAGATACTGCAGCAGAAAAAAGAAAAGACTGTACTTCATCAGAAGAAAAAGGAGAAGAAGAACAAAAAAAAAAATAATTTAGTTAATTAATGGTGATATTAATATTATATTATTAATAATCTTGAAACTAAACAAAGAAAATAGCAAGAAGAGCAAGCAGACGCCAGTGGAGGCAAAGAAGGGCAAAGGCAAAGGCAAGATAGTCTATAGGTGTGGTAAGGGGCTCGAGAAAGAGAGAGAAGAGTGTTGGTTGGCTCTTGTCCTTGTGCTTGAGCTAGTGCCTGTTCTTGTTCTTGTGTTCCATAATCTGTACTTAAAAGAAAACTAAACATATCACAATTAGTTGGTAGGATTTTTTTTTTTTTATTTAAGAAGATTTTAAGTTTGAATTTTAGTAAATATAGTCACGTTAAATAATTATTAATAATTGTAAAATTTTTACTATTTTTAAATTTTTATTATTTTTATGGTTATACCTAGTTTGAACTCTATCAATTAGAGTATAATAAATTTTAAATATCAGCTTGTTGAAAAAAAAAAAAAAAAAAACTAAACATGTAAAAAGAACAATGAGTTGGCGTATAGCAATAGCGGTGGCGAAAAAGGTAAAAAAATAAAATAAAAACTAAAGGGACACTTGGGGTTGGGCAGACAGTAGTGAGTAAAAAGAGAGGAGTCAAATCTAATAATATATACAGTAAATTACTGTTAAAATATTAAAGAAAAAGGATGGTGACTACAGACTACTACTCTGTCACTGGACAGAGTAAACACTTTTGTCTTCTTTTTGCTGTTTTTTACCATAAAAGTTTTTTCTTTTTACTATTTAAATTAACCTCTAATTATGACAGCATAAATTGTATTCCATAAACATAATATTTTTTTTTGAAAGGCCATAAACGTGGTATTAGCCTAATGTAATTGTAACTGATGATATTTTGAGACCCAAAAGCCAAAGCCAAAGTCAAAACTGTCATTGTCTATACTGTTATGGACAAATCTAATCTATGTATCCTATTTACATGTTGTTGAAGATTTTTAGATTCCAATCTATAAGTGAAAATCTTTGTAAAGAGTATTAGATTGTGGAAGTGAGATGTGTTTGGGCAAGGGAAAGAAGCTTCTGTTTGATTTTTGGTCTATAAATGACTGAAGTTGTATTACATAGTATTATAACTTTTTTTGAAAAATTTTAAAAATATTATGTGATTTCAACATTTTACAATTTTCTATACATAAGTAATTTTTTTTTTGACAATTAAAAGTATACAGTTCCATCCGATAATAAAATGCAATATATTTCCATGATGCCGTTAGAAACTTCTGATGTAACTTATGCGTGACTCTTATAAACATTAATATGGTTCCAACAAAATATTAGCCAAAAGGTCAAATTCGACCTTCAACTATGTCCTGAAATCAACATTAGAATTTAATGTTTTTTTTTTTCTTTTAAAATTATATTATATTGGACCTTATACTTAAAATTTTTTATAATTAAATCCTATAAATTAAAAAAATTTAATTTTAATGATTAACTAATGAAAAATTATTTCGATTAATAAATAAATTGATAATTTTTTTATAAGAAATATATATCATTTATTTATAAAATTTTAAAAAATTTTAAGTCTACATACTAAATTTTTAGTTTTTTTTTTAAATTTTTTAAAATTTTCTTAAAAATATTTTAAAATTTTACTTAAAATATTTTTATAAACCTAAACATTTTTTTAAACTTTACAATTAAGTGATATACATTTCAAAACAAAAAAATCATCAATTTTAATTGTTAATTTAAATAAATTTTTTATTAGTCAACCGTTGAAATTAAATTGATGAATAAAATTTTTATTCAATTGTTAAAATTAAATTATGAATAAAATTGATGAATTTTTCATATGTGTATATCACTTAATTCTAAATTTTTAAGTCTAAAAAAATTTTGAAATTTCAAAAAAAGCCAAACGTAGGGGTGAGCACGGTTCGGGTAAATCCGGGAAAAAAAATTCTCCAGTACCGTACCATATTTCGGAAATTTTAAAAATAAAATCTCCAGTACCAGTACCAATTTTCGATACGGTTCGGTACGGGAATAACGTGTTGTACCAGTTTTTTGGTACGGTTCAGTACAAAGATTCAGTTCTTTCGGAACGGATCGGTATGGAACGGTACGATTCGGAAATTCGAGAATTTATATTATTAATTAAAAATATATTTTATTATCAACAAATAAAATAATAAAAAAATTATTTTATAACCTATTTAAAATAATAATAAATAATGCTAACTAATAAATAAATTAATAAACTTGAACTAAGATGTTACATAAATATTTTGTTTTGGTTAAATAACCAAAAAATTTATTCTTAATAGATATATAATAATATATCTATAACATATATATATATATATACACACAATATCTAGGGGTGTAAACGAACAGAGCCGCTCGCGAGCAGCTCGGTGTTTGGCTCGTTAAAAACTCGTTCGAGCTCGTTTGTTAAGTTAAATGAACAGAGCTCGAACATAATTTTGAGGCTCGAAAGATAAACGAACAGAGCTCAAACACCTCAAAACTCGGCTCGTTAAAGTTCGTGAACAGGCTCGTTAAAGTTCGTGAACAGGCTCGTTAATATGTTCGTGAACTAGTTCACGAACAAGCTCGCGAACGGGCTCGTTAAGGACGTTCGTGAACAGGCTCGCGAACAAGCTCGTGAACGAGATCGTTTATGATGTTCGTGAACAGGCTCGCGAACAAGCTCGTTAGGATGTTCGTGAACAGGATCGCGAACAAGCTCATTTAGGATGTTTGTGAACATGCTCGTTTAGGATGTTCGTGAACAAGCTCGTTTGGTATAAAAATTATATAATTTTGATGTATATTATTGTGAATGTTAAGTAAATATAATTAAAAATTTGTAATTGCAGTAAAAATTACATATTTATAATATAAATTAGTATTAAATATCAATGATGTTACATAATGTTAATGTATATTAGTATGAATTACTATAAGATTACTAAATATTAAATATCAATTGACTATTAAAATTAGTAATTACTAAGATCACCAACTATA
>CATIWO010333774.1:0-11096 GCA_949673435.1 Macaranga tanarius | reverse complement strand
TGAATTTTCATTTATCCCAAAATTCTGTGAATTTTGTTGCCTATTCCCTGAATTTGAGAATTACAAGTTATAAAAGATTTTTGATTGGCATTCGTGCGCGAATCAACAATCGTTAATATTTATCCTTTGACAGACTTCCGCTACATCAGTTTGGTATCAGAGCTATGCCACCCAGAAGGCATCCAGCACAACAATAACCACAACAGCGTGTAGAGGAGGTTTACGAACATGATGATCTATGTCGCATTGAGCAGCGATTCGAGCAACGGATCGAATAGATGATAGATCAACGAATGGATACCTTGATGGATCGCCTAACAGAGAGGGTGGGCGAATTGTTAGTCAATCAAAATAGGGAGAATCCGAATCATGGGAGGATTCTTAATTTTGATGAATGTAGAAATCCTTTTGTGGGAGGACACGATGATAATGATGATGAGTATATCGATGATTATGATGATGTGCCTCACAGACGTCATCGATAACATACAGAAGAGGATGACAGGAGGCGTTGGGAAACATGTATGCAGACTGAAATACCTGAATTTTATGGTGGCTTACAACTAAAAGAATTTCTTGATTGGTTGGCTATGGTAGAAGAGGTTACCCTTAGTTGCAACTAGATTCCGAGATCAGGCTATGGCATGGTGGCAGCAGGTGAAACAGACCAGAGTCCGTTTGGGCAAGTCTAGAATTACAACATGGGAGAAGATGAAGAAGCAGATGCGGGCAGCTTTTCTGCCTTACAATTATTAGCGTTTGCTGTACCAGAAATTGTAGAATTTGAGGCAAGGAACTCGTTCTGTTGACGAGTATACAACTGAGTTTTACCAATTAATTGCTTGGAATGAGGTGCATGAGACAGAAGAGCAATTGGTAGCTCGGTATATTGAGGGCTTAAAGGAACAGATTAAGGAGACAGTCAATATGTTTGATCCATTTTCTATTTCCGCAGCCCACCAGCGGGCTTTGCAGCTAGAAAAGAGGCATCTTGGTGGTTATATGCAGCCTACCTATGGAAACACTAGTAGTGGGGGCAGTAACGCAGGGGCAGTACTGCAGGGACTACAAACAGGGCAGGATCAGCTACGAACAGTGCAAAAAAAGCTAGTCCAAACAGTGGCATTAGGTGTTTTGCGTGTGGTGAGATCGGTCACAGACATGCAGAATGCAAACAGGCTGGAAAGAAGGTGATGTTTGCTGAGACGGACGAATGTGATGAGGGTGAGGATGCCTTGGTGGATGTGATCCAGTTTTTGATGCAGAGGCAGTTGATGAGGAGCTTGTGACAGGTGATGTAGGGACTGCCTTGGTGGTCAGAAGATCCTGCCTCACACCGAGGGCTGTTGATGATAATTGGCTGCGAAGTAATATTTTTCAGTCAACCTGTACCATTAAGGGTAAGGTATGTAGGTTTGTGATTGATGTTGGTAGTTGTGAAAATTTAATTTTAGGGGAGGTAGTTCAGAAATTGGGGATTGTGACTGAAAAATATCCAAAGCCGTATAGGTTGGCATGGTTGAAATAAGGGGGCGAGGTGACAGTATCCAAACATGCTCTAGTTTCATTCTTAATTGGTGCAAAATATAGGGATGAGGTTTGGTGTGATGTTGTGACCATGGATGCCTGCCATTTGCTATTGGGGTGACCTTGGCAGTTTGATAGAGAGGTGACTTATAATGGGAAGACTAACACTTATAGTTTCATGTTTGGGGATGTTAAAATTGTATTGGTACCCAACAAGGAGAGTGGACAGTCCAAGCAGTCTAGAGAAGAAAATAAGGGCTGTGTAAATTTATTAACCCTGGCGCAATTTGAGGGTCGTGAAGGAGGCTGAAATTATGTATGTCCTACTCGGGAAGATGGTAGATACAGAGGAGACCATACCTGAGGCAGCGTTACCACTTCTGGAGGAGTTTGCTGATTTGTTTCCAGTAGAATTGCCAGACGAGTTACCTCAAATGCATGATATTCAGCATCAGATTGACCTTGAACCTGGTGCAGCCTTGCCAAATCGACCTCATTATAGGATGAGTCCTAATGGGCACGAAGAATTGAGAAAGCAAGTGGAGGAGCTATTGGTGAAAGGGTTTATTCGGGAGAGTCTAAGTCCTTACGCTGTACCAGCCCTTTTGACGCCAAAGAAGGATGGTTCTTGGCGGATGTGCATAGACAGTCGGGCCATTAACAAAATAACTGTCAGGTATCATTTTCCTATTCCTAGATTGGATGACTTACTTGATCAGGTTAGTGGGGCTACGATTTTTACTAAACTGGATTTGAAGAGTGGTTATCATTAAATTCAGATTAGAGTTGGAGATGAGTGGAAAATAACCTTTAAGACAAGGGAAGGCTTGTATGAATGGCTGGTTATGCCATTTGGGCTGTCAAATGCGCTTAGCACTTTTATGCGTGTTATGAATCAGGTTTTACGGCCTTTTATTGGTAAGTGCATTGTCATGTATTTTGATGATATTTTGGTATACAGTGATAACCCAGACGAGCATTTGAGTCAGTTGCGGGAGGTTCTTGATGTGTTGTATAGGGAGAGGTTCTATGCTGTAGTTAAGAAGTGTGTGTTTTTAACTCCTAGGGTGTTATTCCTTAGTTATGTGGTTTCGGGTAAAGGGCTGCAGGTGGATGAGTCCAAGGTGGCGGTAGTAAAAAATTGGCCACGACCCAATACCCTTACTGAAGTTAGGAGTTTCTATAGGTTGGCTTCATTTTATAGGCATTTTATTCCGCATTTCAGTAGCATAATGGCGCTTATTACTGATTGTATGAGAAAAGAGGGTAAGTTTGAGTGGACAGATGAGGTTACAAAGGCGTTTGAATTAATGAAAACATGCCTTACAACAGCACCAATTTTAGTGTTGCCAGATTTTCATTAACCTTTTGAGTTGCATTCAGATGCTTCGAAGGTGGGGATTGGGGCAGTTTGAAGTCAGAATAGCAAACCAGTGGCATTTTTTAGCGAGAAATTATCGGGTGCCAGGCTGCGTTATAACACATATGATGTTGAGTTTTATGCTGTAGTGCAGGCTATTAAGCATTAGCGTCACTATCTGTTTCAGAAGGAATTTATTCTGTACACAGATCATGAGGCGTTGAAGCATTTACATAGTCAGGATAAGGTTTCTGCTAGGCATGTGAGTTGGATAGCTTATTTGCAGCGGTTTACTTTTATGGTGAAACATAAGGCTGGTGTTACAAACAGAGTGGCTGATGCATTGAGCAGGCGCAAGAGTTTGTTGACACAGATGTCCATAGAGGTACATGGTTTTGAGTCCTTTGCTGAATTATTTGAGACAGATCCATATTTTTTTAATATTTTAGCAAGGGTTCGAATGGGAGAAAAAATAGATTTCGTGTTGCATGATGGATTTCTGTTTAAGGGGAATCAGCTATGTGTTCCAGATTGTAGCCTGCGTTTGAAGATAATTAAAGAACTGCATGGTGAGGGACATGTAGGGCGTGACAGGACTTTACAATTGGTTCAGGCTGCTTATTTTTGGCCTAAAATTCGCAAAGAGGTGGAGAGATTGGTGCAAAGGTGTCGGGTATATCAAGTATCCAAGGGGACTGCAACAAATGCGGGATTGTACATGCCATTACCCATTCCTAAACAGCCTTGGGTGGATGTTAGCATGGACTTTATGCACACAGCGAGGTAATAATTCTATCTTTGTTGTAGTTGATCGACTTTTTAAAATGGTGCATTTCATTCCATGTAAAAAAATAACAGATGCGAATCATGTTGCTCAATTATTCTTTCGAGAAATTTATAAGTTGCATGGGTTACCTATGTCTATTGTGTCTGATAGAGATACTAGGTTTCTTAGCCATTTTTGGAGGAGTTTTTGGAAAATGGTGAGTACCCAGTTGAATTTCAGTAGCGCCTATCATCCACAGACAGATGGGCAAACTGAGGTGGTAAATCGTTCTTTAGGCAATCTGTTACGTCGTTTGGTTGGTGAGCATGTGAAAGGTTGGGATCAGAAGTTATGTCAGACATAATTTTCTCATAATCATACTGTTAATAGGAGTACTGGATTTAGTCCTTTTGCTGTGGTGTATTCTATTATGCCAAGAGGACCACTTGATTTGCTACCTTTGCCGGCTAAGACCAGAATTAATAGGAAGGCTGAGAGTTTCATGCAGGGCTTGCTGGAGGTTCATCAGGCTGTCCATGACAATTTGCTTAAGGCTACGGGCAAGTATAAGCAAGCTGCTGATAAGAAAAGGAGGCATGTTGAGTTCGATGTGGGCGATTATATTTGGGATGTTCTTACTAAGGACATATTTTCTGCAGGTGATTATAACAAATTGTCTGCCAAAAAGATTGGACCAGTGGAGATCATTGAGAAGCTCGTGACGTCCCATGCTTTTCGGCCAAATTCCATCGTTTAGGCCTCGAAAAATGTGTTTTAGTAGTTTTTTAGACTTTCGTAATTTTCTTTTTCTATTAGGATTTGGTTTAGAGTTTTTCTATTTAAGGATTTTAATGTTATTTTCGAAGTTAGTTTTTGTTGATTAATTGAATTTTTGTTTATCCCAAAATTCTGTGAATTTTGTTGCCTATTCCCTGAATTTGAGAATTGCAGGTTATAGAAGATTTTTGATTGGCATTCGTGCGCGAATCAACAATCGTTAATATTTATCCTTTGACAGACTTCCGCTACGTCATCAAATCATAGGTACATAGGATGTACTGGATTGACCCACTATGAGAATACTACATGGATAATTATCATAAGTTATTCTTATTGTAATGATATTATTGTAGTTCTCTGACCTGAGATCATCATAGAGTCCTACATGATGAGTTTTATATTTTGACACATTTTAATGTTATCTTTAACATGATGATGTAATAGATTATGATTGGATATAAAATGAATCATGTGAGGAGTATGAGTGATCAAGAAGGAATTTGTCCCTCACTAATCATGAGGAAGATATCTATGGACCCCTCGATAAATTAGACTGAATATAAATGCATGGCCATGCTTGAAATCGGTTGATAAGGAGTTATCAATTTTAATCTAATTGAGATCAAGAAATAATTGAATTATTAAAGATGACATAAACCATGCCTTGTGTTCAATCTAAGATATCGTGTACAAAAGGACTATAATATTGTTATTAAATATATTGTGTCGGATTACTGACCTTCACATGGCTTGGGTAGTCATAATATCTTGTTAGAGGCCACTTATGACTTATGGGCTGCCAATAGGATTGGAGGCCTATTGCCAACGTTATATGAACCTACAGAGTCATACACTTAGAACAAACTCAAAATGGATATCAGGCTTATTAGCTCAATTAGATAATTATCTCTCTTATGTGTAAATGGTTAAAATTTATTTATAGTAAAAGTTATTATAATTAAATTTTAAAAGGAAAAATATATTTATAAATATATATCTAAAATAGTTTTAGGATATATATATAAATATAAATAAAGGATAATAAACCAAAATAGTTTTGGTATTTGAGTAGGACTCTCCAAACCCTAATTAATATGGATATATACATAGTTATATATAACATATAGAATTAGAGTTCTCTGCACATTTATCATTCACAAAACACATTCTTTGAGAAAGAAACATAGAGAGAAAATTGAAAGGAAATGTGCTAGCACACCGACTTCATTTTAGGTGATCTATTTATGTGGATACCAGTAGAGGACGGTGCTCTATAGTAGCATCTGTAATCTGAAAGAAAAAAATGAAAATCTCGAGATAGGGTGTCACCAGAGTGAACCTCCTCTCTTTCTTCTTACAATCTTACCTTAGTACTTGTCTTGGTAAGATTCTAGACTCGATTAAATTAATTTAATATGAACTACTTGGATCTTGGTGGGAGTTCTTAGGGTCAAAATTTTTATTTTTCGCTGCATGTATGTGACCCGGATCCCTACATATGGGCCATAAACACACACTTGTTTATAGTTATATAAAATTTCCCCCTGAGGAGCACACTTAAACTTCCCTCACATGCTGAAGGTGTTCTTTAGGGTTAGCACTATAGATTAGAATATCATCAAAATAAAAACAATAAATTTTCCAAAAAAAGTCTCAAAAGTTGGTTCATCACATACATAAATGTACTAGGGGCATCAAATAAGCTAAAATGCCTCATAAGCCACTTATATAACCCTTCTATAGTTTTAAAAGATGTCTTCCACTCATCTCCAGGACTAACACGAATATGATAATACCCACTCTTTAAATCTAATTTAGTAAACACAGTTGCACTACTAATTTGTTCAAGTAAATCATCCAAGCGAGTAATAGAAAACTTGTACCTGACAGTGATTTTATTGATGGCCCTAATATCAACACACACATGCTAAAAACCATCCTTCTTTGGTGTCAAGGGAGCTAGTATTATGCATGGACTCAAACTCTTCCTGATGTGCCCCTTAGCTAATTACTCCTAGCTCTAAATCTATATGATGTTGGATATCATACAGAGGTGGTAAACCATCTGGTAATTCATCAGGGAAAACATCAATGAATTCTATAAAAAGTGGAGTCACTGCTTTTAGGACTATTACATACTCTGCTACCTCTTTCCTTAACAGCATATAACCAGTTTCTAACTCCAAAAGCTCCTTATTAAACTGAACTAAAGATAATATAGTGGTACTATCCTCTATAGGTTTAGATTTTTTGATTGCCTGCTAGTTGGGTAACAATGTAATTTTAACACCATCGAACATAAAACTATATGTGTTGGCTCATCCATTATGAGTCACACTCCTGTCATACTGCTAAAGTCTACCTAACAGCAAGTGACATGTATCCATAGCTACCACATCGCACTAAATAACATTCTCATATTTGACACCAATGGAAAATGAAACTAAAGTTCATTTTGACACTGTTATCTCACCATCCTTCTTAAGCCATGCCAATTTGTAGGGTTTGGGATGTTTCTCTATCTGAATGTTTAATTTTTGTACTATCTTTATAGACACTATGTTCTCACAACTACCATCGTCAATTAAAAAGTGACATATCTTGCTAAGGATGGTACATGTAGATTAGAAAATATTGCTCTTTAACCAATCATCCTTATCCACAGCTTTTGGTGTCAAACAAGACCTCCTACCTTTAGATGGTAAAAGTGTGGGGTCGTGCACTATTGCTTTGAAAGGTCATAACTTTTGACTCTGGATGAGTTATAGGGTCCATAACATATCAAATCAAAGTTTGTTCAGAGATCTATAAGTCTAATGAGATAACACCCATCATAGCCAGTTTTGGGCCCAAATTCGACCGTTTAGAGCTGTTTTAAAGGCTTTAAAATTTTTTATTCATTTTATGTTTTATTTTTTATATTTTGTTGGGCTTCTTTCTTTATGGATTTTATTGGGCTTTGGTTGGGCCTTTCTTTTTTGAGGTTTTAATTGATGAATACTATATATTTGTCCTATTCAGACTTGGAGTAAGTTTTTTGGTAAATTTTAATATAGAAATACTATTTTCTCTCCAAATTTTGGTATTTTTCTTCAAATCAACGAATTTGATGTCTATTTCCTAGTAATCTTAGATTCAACAGGTTATAAAATATTGATTTCTCACATTTTTATGCGAATTAACAAATTTTAATATTTTTTTATAAGCTTCCGCTACATCAGTACAAGTATCAAATTTCATCAGTATGCATGGGCACATGATGTGTATTATGTAGCCTTAGTTTATAAATAGTAACATATCTTATATAAGAAGTTGCATTCTATGTACATCTTTATAATCTCTTTTTGTTTTCTTAGAATCATTACTAAATGGGAAAATGTACAAAAACAGCCCTAACGTTGTGCCCTAATTTTATATTTACCACTAACATTTTTTGAGGTATAAATACATTATTATTATTTTAAAAACTATATATTTAAACCCTTCTTATAAACAGTGTTAATTCTACCATTAGTGGGGTCCACTATTTCTGATAGGCACAATAAAAAATATTACATAAAGGGACATTTTTGCCCCTAACGTTTATAACAAGGAATAAATATACCCCTGAAAAAATTTACAAATATTTTAACATAAATTTTTCAAAAAAAAAATTAAGCTCATTTACTAAAAATATTAAATAATTATTTATTTTTTAAACTCATAAAATCTACTAATGCTAATATAATATCAAAATAATTTACATCTAATTTTTCATGAAATTTTTTTAAAAATTTCATCCAATGAAATGAACTTTTTGTTTAAATATTTCTAAATTTTTTTAAAATTTCATACCATTTTAAAAAATTTAGAAATATTTAAACAAAAAGTTTATTTCATTCTATAGAAATTTATTTTTTTTCTATTCACTCAAAACAAAAATTAATAAATATTTATTTAAATATAACAAATTAGGATGAGATGGATAAATAAATAAATAAATATTTATTTATTTATTGTTATTTTGGGAGTGAATAAAAAAAGTAAAATTTTATATAGAATGAGATGAGTTTATTTTATTTAAATATTCCTAATATTTTTTAAAAAGTATGGAATGAATTCATATAATATATTTTTAAAAATTCTCCCATAAAAAAATTAGATGTAAAATCCTTTTGCTATCATATTACTAAATCCAACAAGCATAAAAATAAATGATTAATTAAAATTTTTATTAGATAAAAATTTTATTTTTTTTGAAAAATTTTTGTTAAAATATTTTTAAATTTTTTTAGTGGTATATTTGTTCCCTGTTATAAACGTTAGGAGAAAAATATACTTGTGTCTAATATTTTCATTATGCATGTTAGAAGTAGTGGACCCACTAACGGTGAGAATTAATACCGTTTATGAGGGATTTAAATATATAAATTTTTAAAAAATAAGGGTGTATTTGTACTTCGAAAAAAGTTAATGGCAAATGTGAGATTAAAACACAATATTATGGGTGTTTTTGTACCTTTTCCCTCACGAAATAGAAAAATCAACTTTATCATTTAATATCTCTTTTACTTACCTTAATTTTTATTTTGTATATTTTTGCAGGTGCGTAGGAGTCACAAGGTGGTGCACATAACTTGTTGACTCTATCATCTATCAATATAAATTAAAGATGTTAGATTGTTATTTTTTTTCTCAACAATATTTTTGATGTTTGATTGATTAGTTATTTTAATATTAATGTTTTTAATGCTAGATTGGACATATTGATGTAATACAATTATTCTAGCATAAATAAATTTTTAGGATAAGTACAGATAAGTACCCTGAAGTTTAACTGTTTTAGCATTTTGGGCCTGTATTTTTTTATGACATTTTAGTGCCTATGATTTCATCTTTAGTATTTAGATGACAAATTTTATTAGAACTCATGATTTCTCTCTCATCAAACATTCAAAAATTAAAATTTTAATATAATTTGGTAGAGGAGGAAAAATAAGTCTATCTATGATAATTTTAAATGGTAATAATAACATAAATAAAAGAAAAAATAATAATTTGGTCATATTTTTATTTTAAAAAAAGGATTCTAAATACTATGGACAATGACATTATTGCTAAATTTATGTTAAAATTATGAGAAGTTGATTAAAATTAAAAATCAAATTTTTTGGATACTAGAAGAGAGAAATCACAATTTGTAACAAACTCTGTCACCTAAGTGCTATAAATATAAAGCTACATATACTGAAATATCATAAAAAATCACAGACCCAGAATGTTAAAACGCTTAAACCACAGGGTACTTATTTGTACTCATCCCTAAATTTTTTTAGTTATATATATTCTTCACGTGTGTCGTTTAATGATATATAATTTAATTTTAGATTTATTATATAAATAATATTAATTAACTAAAAATAAAAATAATTGAATACTGTAATACTCACAATGCTTATTTGTTTAGACAACGAAATAGAGTTGGAATCTCAAAGAAATAACACTAAACTAAGAAAGATAAAAACACAATTCAAATGCAATTTTAAAAGCTAGGGTTCCTTATTCTCAATTGACCATTTCAAAGGATTGATTACAAAACTAGGTCTACATTAGTTTTAATTCATTTTGAAGGGATCTTAAGAACTATAGATTTTTCTTTCAGATAAACCTATAATTAATTAGAGATTAATCAACATTAAGTTAACCGACTCTCACCAACCTAATGCCTTTTAATTTCAATTTTAAATACAACCTTTAATCAATACTAATCCACTTAACTGTCTCTCAACTAGCTAAGCAATCAATAGGTCATTGCCATTTCCTATAGAACCTATCTCTCGATTAAGCCCATAGTGTTTATTCAATTTTAGGTTGATTAGTCCTAAAATTACATTGAGTTCAACAACAACCAATAAATTAAATCTAGCAACCTAACATAATTACAATAAGTACATGTTTAATTTAGAATAAGAACCCTAGAAATGATCTAGCTACTCATGTTAAAGAGAAAAGAAAACAAATAAGAAATGAAAACAATTCTGAATATGATAATAAATAAAAGAGAGTGATACAAGAAAAACCCCTTTTCAATGATATCAAGAAGCCTTGCTCTTCTAACTTCAAGCCAGGTATCACTTCTACTATGAACTAAACAAATGAAAATGTATTCTGAAAATAGAAACTAGAAAAACATGAAATAGAATCCAAAAACAAGAACAAGAACAACCCTCAAATGAACATGAAATGGTCCTATTTATAGACCTAAAGACCTAGTAAGAAAGGTAATCTAACCCTTCTCAAACTCTATCTAATCAAAAGATAAGAGATAAGTCCCTATCCATCTAATCTTCAGCTAAAAATTATCATTTTGTGGGTTATCACATAAGTCAGGCATGGGTGCGCAAGAAACAACCTTTTGCTGAGCTCTGTGAGTGGCATGGCCGTGCTCAATTTTGGCATGGTCGTGCCACCTATAACATGGCCAAAATCAACTCTCAAGCACAGCTATGCAATAATTAAGCACGGCCATGCTCATCCCTAACGTAGATAACTCCTTATCTTGAGTCTTTAGCCTATCCACACTTCAAGGATTGATCCAATCTTCATCCAAATGCATCCTACAAAACAAAACACACAAGAAATTATCTAAAAACAAATAAATTTTGCTAATTAAGACAAAATGAC
>CATIWO010333695.1:0-20142 GCA_949673435.1 Macaranga tanarius | reverse complement strand
GGGTCAGGGATTTAAAGTTTTTAGGTTATATGAATTGGGTTTTTTAGGGGGAAAAGCATCTTCAATTTTTAATTAATTTTTTGGGTTGTGTCATGTGCCACGTAAGCATCAGATGCCACATCGAGTGCCACGTATGCATTTCTAACGGCGTCAGTCATTTTGTCACTTATATGTTAACGGCGAAAACCACATGTCATTCGATTGCCAAGAAAAATTTCTCAGGCCCAGATCGCAAAAAGAGTGAAACCACAGGGTATTTTTCCGTACTTTCCCCTATTTTTTTTTACTAAACGTTCAGCAAAATGCCCATCCAAATGGGCTCTAAGACTTATATGAGAACATGTTTTAATGTACATTATGTTTGGACTTGTTCATCTTCTTGTTTTCGTTTTAGCATGATTTGTGCATTGAAAGTAATTGTTTAAAGGTGGCAGACTCCCTATGTAGGGATCTAGGTTGATTACTCCATATGGTACTTCGGTTCAAAATTATTGAGGTTTTCCGGATAAATAATTGTGAAATTAAGGGAACTTGGAGACTTGAAAGAAGTAACAATAGCCAGCTAGTTTAGTTTAGTTTAGTTTTTTTTTTTAAAAAAAAAAAAACACTCGATTGTCATTCATCAAGAAGGTACCGATACATCTGACACCTCAATCAAAGAAAATAGATAGTACTAAATTTACATCTTAAAAAAAGAAAAAGTGCATTTTGACCCCTGTATTGTCAGTTTTTTCACATTGCATCCTTGTATAAATTTTTTTTAACACGACACCCCTTCACTTTCAATTTTTGGCACATTGTGTGACACCCACTAGTACCACCATACACGTGGCAACAATCAAACAATCACACGTGGCATAAGGAAATTTTTTTGAAAAATGTACTTATATATAGATAAATACTCAAGTACATACATTATCTTTCAATCCACATATAATTTACATAAGGTTAACTAATACACACAATGTCATTACAAACATGCCAAAATGATAGGTAGGATGAAGGACGGTTGCACCAAACTCGTTTCGGCCTACCTAAGACTTCAATGCAAGCTTCTAGCTTAGTCTAAATGAGTCTTGAAAAATTTCAACGCAAGGGGGGTGGTGAGCTTGTAACTCAATAAGCAACTACTAATATATTTGTACACATATAGCAAACTCATAAGAAGGAAATTGATATAAAATCAAATCTAACATATAAGATACATTCTAGAGGTAATAAAATATTTTTCTAAACTTCTAGTACTTCTACATACAATCACCATGAAGTGAAATTGGCACTACTTTAAGTGCATACGGAAGTCCGAATGAAGAAGAAGCGAATGAACAACCCGGTTTCCTCACGGTTGGCTCCTCACAGTCATGAGGCAGATCGTGAGTAGCCAAGCAATAGCCATTTGCTGTACAAAGAAGGCTGGGCTACTCACAGTCGTGAGCAACCTGTGAGCAGCCCAAGCTTCACCAAAACCATCTTTTGTCCATTCTAATGCATTACAAACCATTCCATACTTGAACACAACTCAAATCAAGCTTAAAACACTTCATAAACATACCACACATCACAAACTCATTAACCAACACATAATTCTCAATCAATCACAAGCTTAAGGCATCTATATTCATAATTTCAACAATATTTCACCACCCATTCATACATTATCTCATTCAAAAGCATAAACTCAAAGTAAGTGTGAATCACCACACCAATTAGTATCTACATAATCACATTCAACAATATATTTGGTACTCATAACCAAATTCATAATATTTCAAGAGTTCACCCATTCATATTTCATTTTTACTGTTCATTATCCGGCCGGATTCATTCTCACATAAATACCTCACACTTAGCCTCATTGGCTATATTTCTCACAATTTCATTATCAATCAAATGGCCATTTAGTGAGTCTATCCGCCCGAATTAGTCTCACTTCACACATATCATTCATGGGTAGCTATACGCCCGACTCAGCTTGGCCATCTCACAATCACAATCTCATTTACATGGCCATTTAGTAAGACTATCCATCCGACTCAGTCTCACTTCTCACATATCAATCATGGGTAGCTATACGACTAGCTCAACTTGCCCATCTCATAATCACACATCCTCACATGTTTCACCATCGTGTGAAATATAATATAACATAACACAATATAATTTAATGCAATTGCATCTCAATAGGTCATCACATCAATAAGTCACCATTATTCTATCCATGATCAACAATCCATACACATATTCATAACGTCACATACACAATTATAATATTCATCACAATCCACATATCAAACCCACGTCTCATCATTTGGCAACAAATCTTCACATTGCCAATATACAAAAGGGTAGTAGTTTCATTCTACATCATATTTAATAATCCATAAATACATTTAAGTTCATTAAAGGAAATACACAATATTTCACAATAGAGTTTTAGCATATGTACACAATATATATTAGTAATTACTTACCTCAAAGTGCTCCCAACTTCAAAAAGGGTCTTTCTTCTAATTATGAAGTGCCTTATTTCCCTTTATCAATCCTTACATATAGTCATTCATCAATCTTCCAAAACAACCATTACACTTGCACCAAATTCAACTAGATGCAATTAAATACTATAAGTTTAATATAGCCATATGATGTACACACAAGTCCAATAACCATGAAAATAATACTGAATCTAGTCATATGAGTCTACTAACAATTCCAATTGGAATTACTCAAATCAGATATGTATAGAATTTATTGTGGATTTTTGATTAAAATTAGGTAAAACATAGCTAATAGCAAGAGCAAGAGCAAAAAAATGTTAAGCCCTACCAGACCATCTTAATAGTAATTTCAGCTCAAGGTCAAAACATAAAAGTTGTATGATACTCTTTGAAGTTTCCAGAGCATCTAACCTTGCTCAAATCAGAACTTTAGAACTCAAGTTATGGTTAAAATACTGGGACTGATGCAAGTGAAAAACAGAGCACGAATTTTATAACATCAAAACGTAACTTTAATAAACACAAAAGCATAAAAACTTACTAATTGAGGCTTCAATTGATTAACAATTTTTTAAAGCTCCTCAAACATCTTGTTAGATAGCTTATGCAAGATTCAACTCTCCCCAAAAATCTATCAAGAACCCTCTCTTCTCTTCCTTCTCAAATCTCTACACACCACACCCTTACATACACACATATACTCAACACACCAATCACAATTTACCACTTGGGCACATCATTAACCAAGTAATTAATCATAAATAAAATAAGAAAAAACTATAAATATTTGTAGAGATTTATTATTATCACTACAATATCCATTCTACCCCTTAATGAAATGGAAATATTACCAACTAACCGATAACTTCCAATTGTAATAATTAAGCCTTATCTTTCCTTGTAATTGGTTCCCTCTCTACAATACATATACATACCCAAATTAAATTAAGCCAACTACTCTACTATGTATATACTGCAATGTATACGTCAGCAATATGTATACTAGAGGGTGGGTGTTACAATTCTCCCCTCTTTAAAGAAAATTTCATCCTCAAAATTTACTATTCACCACTTACAGAAAATAAGTATGGATATTTTTGCTTCATTAACTCTTCTAACCACCATGTTGCTTCTTTAAGTGAACGGTGACTCTACTTCACCTTTACTATTAGAATCTCATTATTCCTCAACTATTTCACCTTCTAATCTAGAATCTTCATCGTTTCTTCCACATACGTCAATCCTACACAAATCTCTACCTCAAACTCTTGTATCATGTGACTAGGATATGATCCATACTGTCACAATATAGACACCTAGAACACATCATGAACAGAAGATAGTTCTCTTAGCAAGGCCAATTATATGCCAACGGTCCCACCTTTTTTACATTTTCATACTATTCCACGTATCTTGGACTAAATATTCCTTTCCTTCAAAATTTTAAAATTCCTTTTTTAGCCTTCTCAAAGCCATGTAACTTCTCACACTTAAAAGAGGCTCAAAGTAACTCAGAGACACCTCAAAGACATACTTAACATTATCAATTCATTCACAAATACAGGCTCAAGCTATATATATATATATCAACACATCATTTAATATTCATATAGTCATCTTTTATGATACATTTAGTATTCACAATCAACTCACATATAAAGGATTATATATATATCCACATATGTGCATTTGCATTTCATTGTCACCAACTCCCACAATCATCAATTCCATAATAGAAAAGTATAAATATAATTAATAAGCAATTGATTACACATCACATGAATCTCAAATCTCAATACTTTATTTAATGTTCACATTCATCTCAATAATAGGGATAACATCTCATAATAATTCACACTTTCACATCTCAATCTCATCGTTTGGTATCATTTGCCTTACCGATGGACACTTAGCCAATCAACATATCAATATTTCACATTATCAATGGTCACAAAGCCAATTGACATATTAACATTTCATGTTGTCGATGGTCACATAGCCAATCGACATATTATCACACATCATATCCACATTTGCTCACAAATATAACATCATTTATATCCAATGAACCAAACTCAAGTTCATAATATATATACACACTTACAACCATAATTCCAATAACATCACATATCATGTTAATATGTTTAATCATATACCTCACACAAATACATCAACATCATTTATATTTAATATTATCATATTCTATAACACAACTCAAGAATCATAGTTTATCCAAAATACTCATCTTAATAACTCATCTACTCCATCACAAACACACAAAGATAATCAATAAGTAGAATTCACGCATTCATATCATTATCATTGTGAGTCTATAACATTCATATGCAATACCAAGTCTATAATATACTCACTTGATATATCACACAAGTATTCTTAATCACATACAGTTCTTGATCTACAATTTGATTTATTATAAAAATCATGTACACAAACCCCATAACTCTAATGTTCCTACAGGAGCTGGTACTATGAGTCTATTTTAATACTATTAGTGGTTGTAATTTTTTACAAAGACTGATATTTTGTTCCATACGTCAACTCTTCCATATGATTTTCATTGTTGACCATCCATAGTAAGAACTTGAAATTCATGACATCCTTGTTACCTTGGCTCAATTCTTCCTGGGTGAAAACACATTTCAAACTTCTAGCATTTCCTATGATTAATGTCTTCCAACTTCCAATATAGTCAATAACAAAGAGTTCTAAATCATAAGTTGAAGAATTCTCCTCATACGATCATAACTGTCCGAATATACAAACTATTATTCTTTCTCTTGTATTCACACATATTCTGTCTCTTATCTTAAAGTCTTGACATGAAACACATAACTTCCTTTTCTAATTGACACAACAGAATGAGAATAATAGTGTCTGCTTTACATTATCTTCCATAACTTCGTTAATAAAACTTCAATCTATTCCCCTCATAATTTTCTTCTCAAGGAAAGTAATTTCCTTACTCTCAATTTATTTTTACTGAATATCATACAACTATCTTTCCTCACAAAATATTCAGAAATACTTGCCATATTCTTCTTTATTTGATAAATAAAATTATTATTAAATAAAACAATCACAATTAACTTAAATACCATTGGAAAGTCTTGTTTGTAAACATCATAATCATAACTAATGTATTAATCAATCCCTGTGACAGAATCAAAAATTTATAATATCCATACCAATTTTCCAAATGCTGTCTCAGTAATAGAATACTCTGCTATCTAGAGTTACCAATATCTAAATTTTTAAATTTGTCTTTCCCCAAAACACTGTAATATCTTCCATTAATCAAACAAGTCATCACTTCATAATAATAATAATTAGTCTTCATTAAAATGTAGTTCAACAATTTATAATCAACACATAATTACTCCTCATCATCTTTGTTCTATATAAACAAAATTGATGCCCTCGCAATGTACAATTCAATTCGTCAATTTATCTTCTTTTACCTCTTTCAGCTTCCATAATACTATTCTATATAAAGTAATCAATACTGATGCGATCCTGAGTATAATTTAATTCCAAATCTTCTTTCCAATACTGAAATCATTTTAATTGTTTATGTGGAACATATTAGAAAATTCTATAATTATAAATTCACCCATTCTTCTCAAATTATTCTTTATTAAATCTTCAACACCCATTAAATAGGCTTCTTGCTCATTTCAAATCATATATAATGAAATCGTAACTAGAATTAACAAACATATACAGTTTCTTTTTCACCCACTATCTATATTTTCTCTACTCTCAAATATGTATAACTATCTCTTCACATAATAAGTCATAATATCGTGATAGTTCCATACCCATTTCATTCTCAAAATAATACTAATCCCTTTTTTAACTCTATAACTATTAAGTTCACACATAGTTCATACCAAATATTAGTCTCAAGCAAAATTCTATCATCATATCACAACATCCCAGCAAGTATAGAAACACATATATGTCCAATCAATCCATAAATAACATCTATCATCATAAATGCATCCTAAGTAAATTAAATAAAGGTACTTGTATCATTATTTGATATAGCAGGATCTTCCTGTTGTGAGATGGCATATCCTCTGACTTGCCTTTGAAGTTAGCTAATAGGTTTAATTTGGTGAAGTACTAACTTCCCTTTTCTTAATCTTTCAACTTCCACTTGGTCTATCACTGATTCAAAATATTTCCTTTCTTATATCACATTGTTCAATTAATTGAGATGTCCTAACAGTCTATTTTTATTGGGCATTCTTTGATGACGTAACCCAGTTCCCTATTGTGATAATATTCCCTTAGTTTAAAATCCCAATATACACCTGAATGTCTTTTGCCACAATTGTTGTATTTTAGAATAAATGTATCACATATAAATCCACTAATGCCTTGTCTGTCAAATTTTCTAAATCTTTTGTTATTCAGTTCCATCATTACCTGACTAAACTGTCACACATCACGCTCTTTATAATCACTTTGCTGATAACTAGAGTTTTTAGAAAATAAATCTTCACTAGTTGGAATTAAATCAATAAATGTACCTGTAGTTTTTTTCTTTTTAACTTCTAAAGTTTTCTCTCACTTTATGACCTTTGCAGCACATAGTGCAATCTCTATAAAATTTTTATATGTCTTAAATATCATTCTTTTTTTTAATTTTTAGATTCAATTCTTTCTTAAATCTTTTCCGCTTCATCTTCTCAGTGGTTATCTCCTCAGAAAGCACACTTTGATAATTTCACAATCTGTTTCTTATACTCTGCCATAAATAATGCATTTTGTTTCAGCTATAGAAATTCAATCTTCTTTCTATTCACATATTCATCTGAAATGTATTTCTCTGTAAATAACCTCAAGAAATCTATCCATATTAATGTCACCTCTGATATTGTTTTCCACCAGTTTAGAGTGTCTTACTCGTACAATGATACAATATAACTGATTCATTTCTTATCAATACAATTTATTCGATCAAAGATTTCTTCCACATTCTGTAGTCATTCCTCTGCTATGATGGTATCACTAGTACCCGTGAAACCCTTTACACTTTGCTTTTTTATCTTTTTATAATTTTTGTCAACAGTGTTATCCACTTACTCTTGATTCATAGCTTTCACCCTTTTGATCAATTCTCTAATATACAAGAATATGCATCTATGAAGGGGTTATAAATAGAAATTTATTCAGGCTCACATAAAGTACGTATATGTATTTGTTTAAAAATTAACTCTAGTAACTTATTTGGGCCGATAGGTTGAGCTTGGTGTCCTTCCATCCTGACATATGCAACATACATCAACTATATATCATTAATGACTCATGCATGATTGAAAAGCCCTAGAAGGGGGGTGAATAGGGTTAATGAGAATTTAAGAGAAGATTAGAAATTGATAGTCACAAAGGTAGAAGATTAAGAAACAGCAATCACACAAATGCACAATAATTTAAGGAGTTTGAATTTTCAAACAATCCTATATCTCCACCTAACTTATCCCCAAGTTAGGATTTTCAATACCCACACCAATCTTATTACTAGATTGAGTTACAATAAGATGAGTTTTGTGGCTCAACTCAAACCATACAATAAGAGTTTTTCAAGGCTCAACTCAAAACCTTCAAAAATAATGTGTTTTTTTAATGTGGCTTAACACAAACCAATAAGAGATAGCACCTCACTACCCCCTTCTTTTAATCCCAAAGAAAGAGTAGAAGAAAGGGTACCTATCTCTACACACAAATCCAACTCTCTTGATAATAAAATTTATACAAAGAAAATGAAGAACAAGTGATGTTGTAGAATTATAGAGAATGGAAATTAACAACACCTAACATATTTTTGACATCTCTATTTATAGAGGAAGCCAAAAACTAGCTGTTAGAGATGGTAGAAAATGTCCACAATACGTCTTTTTAATTTATGCTTCAAATTATGACTTTTTTGTCTGACAGCGGTGTCCTCATGAGTGGGATAGCTTCCTCACGATTGTGAGTGTCAAAAACTATATGTTAGAGTGAAATTTAAACATACAATGGCTTTCTCACGAGCCAGAGTGGCTCGTGACATGGATCGTGAGAATCCCTGTCATTTTTGATCAATTTTTCAGCATGACGCTCACTAGCGAGCTCTGGGTCGTGACTTGGCTCGTGAGCAGTGCAGCCTCCTTACAAAACTTGACATAACTTGCACAATTGAGCTCCAATTGACCTCAAACTTGAGGGACAACTTTATAAGACCTTAAGGAACAATTTTAGGGACATTTTGAGTGATTTATAAAGCCTTAAATCACCCAAAAATGTGCTCTAACATTTGAATTAATCCAACTCAATATACTTGACATAACTTGCATGTTTTGGCTCCGATTGATTCCAAATTTATTGTGCACTTCCATGGGGCTTTGAGGAACATTGTGAATGGCATCTTAAATGTTTAATGAAGCTTTAAATTACCCAAAAGCTTGTTCCAATATTTAGAATGATGCCTTAAAGATTTATTTAATTAATGCACATTTTCCTTAACACTTGAGCATAACCTATCTTATCTTCAGACTTAAATGAAAGTATTAGATAATCAAAATTGTTTGTTAAAATTAAAACTAAGGTTTAGATTGATGATCATGTAAATGTCCAACAATCTCCCCCTTTTTAACTTTGACAAATAATTTTGAATAAGAGAAAAATAAACAAAGTGTAAGTATGTGTTTTTAAGTATGATGTATATTCATATACTTCCTTTTAAGCATACAAGAGAGTTTCTTACTAAACTCCCCCTCAAAGTGTGAATCATATACTTAAAATACCAAAGATAAACTGAAAGTAAATAATATTTAAAATCATGTGCACTTACCATATATTAAATTAAATTAAAAATCATTCAAAAATAATATGTATGTATATGTAAAAATTTTTAAAAAATAGACTCCCTCCCCTTAGAACATGCATAATTTTTCTCCCCCCTTGTCGAAGATCAAAAAGGAAATAAAAAAGACATATCATTAAGAAAAAGGAGACTAGTACAAGAAATGTAAGTCCTAATGATCCTTTGATGACAATGCAACAAGAATAGAAAAAACTAAAACATTAAATAGCAAGGTCATAAAACATGAAAGACTAAGAAAAGAAATTAAGGATCTTGAGATGGAGGAGGTGGAGGATGGCTATAGGGAGCATATGAGCAAGAATACCCTTGATGCTTATATAGAGTATGGACATCATGTTGAAGATGGAGAATACTAGAGTCCACTTGATCAAATCTTTGGTTAAAGTTGGGTTCTAATTGATCAAATCTAGAATTGAAAGTGTCATTCACCAAAGACATTTCACTAAAGAGACTCTCCCAAGGTGGTTCTTCTTGATGTGCTTGAGAGCTCCTTGATGAACCTTCCCCTTTTGTCCTCTTCCTTTGAGTAAATTGAGGTTCTTGAGCCATAGGTTCATCACCCTCTTCTTGTGGTTGATAAAGATTAATATGTGCCTCTAAATCTTCCTTTTCTTCTTGTGGTACTTCTTCTTTCCAATACCACATTTCATTTATCCTTATGAATTTTCTATAATTCTTGATAAAAGAGTTGTCAAGAAGAAGAGAAGGAATGGAATCAAGACAGGAAGTGTTGATGCCAAAATGTTGAGCAATTTTGGTAGCATAAGCACCAATGTAAATGTTGCACGAAATGCTATCACTAATTAACCATAGCTTCCATTGAAAAATTCTCCCCATGTCAAAGTTTATGTTGTCAACAATACAATGAAGAAGATAGATCATCAAAAGAAATGGATTCATGGCTTAAGCCCTTTGCATTAATAAAGTATGCAAGAAATCTTTGAATATACCAAAGGGCTTTGGATTGGAGAGAAGAGGATTTTGTATGACCCGCAATAAAATTAGAGACATTTTATTTACAATGAGATGCCCAAAAATTATTTGACCTCCAATTAGAGGTGATGTAGTTTTGACCACCATTGGTGAAACCAAAAATAGAATAAAAAACTTGAGTGGTTAGAAATCTTTCCCTACCCCCAAGTTTAAACCTCATGCTATACCAAGGATTTTGCTCATATATATGATGAGTTCTTAAACAAAAGGAAGTAAGAAACTCACTCACAAGAGAAGGATAAGTAGGAAGAATGTCAAAAGCCATTTGTAGCAAACTCACTCTTTCAAGCATGTCATGAACTTCATCAAGCACTCCAAGTTCCCTTAGGGTGTCAATTGACATGAACCTAGATGGAATGTAGATTCTTTGAGAAAAGGCAAGTGTTCTTTGTCTAATTTGAGAGTTTGAGTAGGAAATGGGAGGATTCTTATTCTTTTCATGCTTAGTAGCTCTTCTTGGTTGAGTAAAAGATGATGCTTCACCTTGTTTATTTTTCTTTGGAGCCATGAGTGGTAAAGAAAAAATGAAAAATAGAAGAGCAAGAGTTTGGCTTATAGAAAAGACTGATAATATAAGTGAAAAATGGAGTAGAAGAAGAAGTGTAGAGAAGGTATGAAATTCTTTGAAAAAGCTAGTCTATTTATAGCCAAAGAGTTTATGGCCATTGGATTAAGGTTTGATCAATGGTGGAGATAATGTGGCAGTTGGTACCTTGAATGAAGAGAAATTTTTTTTTAAAAAAATGTGTCAAACGACTATAATTTGTTTTGGACAGCAGCTTCCTCACGAGCGCATCGGCCTGCTCATGAGCGAGGCGTACTCCTGAGGCCGCTCGGGAGTGCAAAGCACGCTGACAGCGCCTGGCTCACGAGCGCGAGGCCGCTTGGGAGGAAAATTAAAAAAAATATCAATAATTTATCAAAAATATGGTTTATTACATGTATATATAGGCATCTCTAATCCTAGGCTAAATAGGTTCCATGTAAGAATAGGAAACTAATCCTTATAGGAATAGATAACTAATAAGTCTTATCCTACCTAATTAGATTAGGATAATGACTACACTTCTAGGTAAACAAAATAAATAATACTAATCTTCTAATTAGACTAGGATACTAAATAGATAAATAAAACAAGATAACTCTTAAATGGATAGTCTTCTAACTAGACTAGGAAACATCAAACTAATCTAAATACATTTAGGATAACTATGGATGTGGGCTGAATTTTTCTTCTCTTTGGGATGCCATGTATATTCGGCCTCTCCATGATTCATACATACACTTCATGTATTTGGACTTCTTTTAGCCCAAGTTCTTTATATTGGATTATATGCACATATCTTGGGCCCAACTCCATGGGTGCTGAATTGGTGTTGATCATGAGTTGACTTTGACCTTTGACCTTGGTGTTGACTATAAGTTGACCATTGACCAAATGACTTTGAATGAGCCCCATAATGGCCTCTTTCATCCTCTTAGCTATTGCTTGTATAATTGGGCCTCCATCATAGCTTAAAAGATCCAAATTTCCCTTATTTGTTGCCGTAGAATTTGCACCTCCCCCTTTGACTCCTTCCATGACCGAATTTGGTGTAGGAACTCCATGATCATTCATATCAGGAACTCAATAAACTTCGCACTTAAGTATTCACCTCATCGATCCGATCGTAGGATTTTAATATTTTTTTCGGTTTAGTTTTCTTCTTGAGCTTTGAACTCTTTGAACTTTTCAAATGATTCACTTTTGTTCTTTATAAGAAATAAATGCCCCTATCTTGATAGATCATCTATAAAGGTTATAAAATAATAGAAATCACCTCAAGCCATTTCATCAAATGGTCCACATACATCACTATGTATGATTTTCAATATATTCATAGCCCTTTCCATTTATCCAACAAATGGTAGTCTAATCATCTTGACTTGAACATATGCCTCATAAGTTGAATTGGATGCGAATTCAAGATTGCTTAAGATTCTCATCTTTTCCATCTTTATGATCCTATCCTCCACAATATGACATAACCTCAAGTGCTACAAATATTTAGAATTAAAGGCATTTTCAATTAGCAAAGTATTTACAATATTTAGAGGTTCAATGTTATTGGACATATTATCAGTGTAATATAAATCATATATTAAATAACCTATGCCTACCAATTTATTTTCAAAATAAATTTCACATACATCTCTACCAAAACGAAATTCATAATCCTTACTAGTCAAAGTAGAGATAGAGATAATGTTGTTATAGGCATTAGGTACATATAATACATTTTCCAATAACAAAACATGATTATATAAATTAATAGAGGTAGATCCTATAGCCTTGGCTGCAACATTTGCTCCATCTCCAAGCTTTAAGGTCACATCATTTGGCCTTAACCTTCTCTCATTTGCTATATCATGTAAGGATAAACAAATGTGAGAACTTGTACTGGTATCCAATACTCATGCATTAGATGAGCTCTTAGAACATTTAAAAGCAAATAAATTAGAAAAAGTCTCATCTTCTCCATCTTTGTCCTTTTCTTTTATCTTGAGAGACTTAAGGAATTTAGGACAATTTCTCTTTCAATATCTTTCACCTTCGTAATGGAAACACTTTCCCTTGCTTTTGTTATCTTTCACTTTGACCTTCTCTTTATTCTTAGCTATTCCTCCCGTAGCCTTGACAACACTTATCTTAGCTTTCTTTTTCTTATTACTCTTCTTCTTAGTCCTACTAGAAGAAGCAATAAGAGCAACTTCCTTCCCCTTACTTCCTTGAATGGTTTTTTGGGCCATCACAAGCATATTCAAGAGCTCCATAAGTGTACACTATATCTTGTTTATATGGAAGTTTGTAATGGTTTGCCCAAAAGATTCGGGAAGGGATTGAAAGATCAAATCCCTTTGGAGATAGAAGTTCATAGTGAAATCTAGACTCTCTAGCTCCTCCATTAATCTAATTAAGGAGTTCATATGGGCTCCCACTTCCTATCCTTCCTTCATCTTAGCACGGAATAACTGCTTTGATATCTCATATCTAGCGGTCCTACTATACTTGCCAAATAACTCTTGTAGGTGAAGTAGGATTTTCCTTGCACCAATGTACTTCTTATGTTGTCAATGGATTTCGGTGTTCATAGAGGCCCACATTATGCAATGTACTTGCATATTATCATCCTTTCATTTTTCAAGAGTGACATGCTCCTCTTGAGAAGTATTTTCGGGAAGGGGTCCAAGAAGGTTTTGTTCTAATATATATAGTATCTTTTCGGAAGCTAAAATAACTTTTAGATTCCTTAGCCAATCTATAAAGTTTAGCTCCGTAAGCCTATTGTTGTCAAATATAATGGAAAGTGGGTTTGATGGTCTCATGTTATTAATTTCTATAAAAGGTAACAAGATTGATTAGCTATATATCATTGTGATCATCATTAGATTTCATCTTTAATCATAATGGCCTCCCACTAACTTGGCAAATCCACTATAACACCCACATTTTTGGATGCACTATTCATGCATTATGTATGTATGTCATAAAGAGTCCAGTTGTGGTATACGTCTGAGTATGTGTATAAATATATTGATAGAGATGAATTTAACTGCATAGACATTTGAGAGTGATTGTCACAATTAGGAAGTTATGGGGCATAGTATAATATACCAATTTCATTAAAGGGCTTAGATGTAAATATGTGGATATTTGGTGTTTTTATTAGTATAATTATATTATTTTTTTGTGATAAATAAGAATTTATTATTGTTGGTGTGGTAATGATTTAAGAAGACTTTTGAAGGCTATTTGTTAGTTTTTAATTGGTTGATGTAATTAAGTATATATTAAATATTAAATGTGTATATTGTGTGGGTGTATTGTTGAGTGGAGAGTGTAGAGATTGTAAGGAAGAAAAGGAGAGAATTCTTCAGTTTTTGTAGAGTTGTGATCTTGTTGGAGCTAGGATTTAGGAGGGCTTTAGAAGGTTTATATCCATTGAAGCATCTTTTGGTAAGCTTTTCTTGTAAGTGTGTTGATTTTAATTGAGTTGTTGGTTGTCAATTTCGTGTTCTGCCTCTCTGTTTTTCAATCTTTTTCTTTGTACCATATCTTGAGCTGTACTACTCTGACTTGAGCAAGATTAGACTCCCTATAAACTTTAGAGAGTCCTTTACATTTTATATGTTTTAGGTTTGATTTGATTTTATTGTTTTAAAGGGTCAATAGGGCCAGACATTTTCTTGCTCCTGTGAGTGCCCTGTTTAGACCGGTTGGATTATAAAATCTATAATTAATTCCACATATGTCCTAATTGAGTGATTCTAATTGGAATTTATTATTGACGCATAACCCTAGCATTGGTAGTAATTTTAGGGCTATTGGACTTGTGTGTGTGTATTTAGATCTTGTTGAACTTTGAGCAATTTGTGCACTTTGGTGAGGTTAAGGTGGAATTCAATGTATGCTTATTGAATTGGTGTATAAATTGTGTAAGGATTGACAAAGGAAAGGAAAGCACTCATCATTGAAGGAAAGACTCTTTTTAGAGTGGAAGCATTTGGAGGTAAATACTATGAATACATGTTGTATAAATATGCTCTTTTCTTGTATGTATTACTTTGTACTCCTTTAATGGAATTGAATATATATATGGATTGGTGAATATGATGTGGAATGAATTCCACCTTATTTTGTATTAGAAATGTGATGAGCAAGTTGATACATGATGAAATATGTGTGTGGTGTAGTGAACACCATATTGGTGTATGTTAATTAAGATTTGGATTTATGTGATAATACGTGATTATTATGTTATGAGGTTTCTATAATGGCTTATTGTGATATAATAAATGAATTTGATTATGTTGTATGGATTGTGTGATATTTCACTTGAAGGTGAAATCTGTGAGGAAAGTGAGGATAATTGTATGATTGTGAAATGGGCAAGCTGAGCCGGGCGTATAGCTATCCAAGTGAGACTGAGTCAGGTGGATAGTCTCACTAATAGCCATTTGTGTGATATTAATATAATATATATGATGGATAAGCTGAGCCCGGCGTATAGCTACTCAAGTGAGACTGAGCCGGGTGGATAGTCTCACTAATAGCCATTGATTGAAAATGAATTGTGAGGAATATAGATATGAAGCTAATTGTGAGGTTATGTGTGAGGAATTTGTATCCGGATACTAACTCATGCATTGAACGTACATTTCTTTAACATTATGCTTATGAATGAGTTTGAGATGTGTAATGGAATGTTCAAATATAAATGATGGATATGGATGCTCTTTAAGTGTGAATGATTGATATTATGTGTTAATGGATATTTTGGTGTGTATTAGTGTGTTTAGAATGTATTGTTGTGGCTTAAATTGAATTATATTCATGTGCTTTGACATCACTAGTTACTTTAAGGGTATTTTCATCAATCCATACAATGAATTGAGTCTAGATATCTTCAAAAAATTTGCAGCCCTCTGAAATAGCTTTTCATAGCCTCTTGAATCACTTGAATCCAAGTTCTGTAGAGAGACTTATGGCCGAAAGAGTGCAATATAATCCGTAGGGTCGGGTCACTTCGCAGCTGTACCGACTCGGCACGAGGGTGCCGAGTTGTATGAGTCAGCCCTCCTTCAGTTTACTTTTGTCTCAATATTTTGGCCATAACTTGAGCTATAGAGCTCCAAATGTAGCAAGGTTTGATGCTAGAGAAACTTTAAAGAGTCATCTACAATTTTTATGTTTTGAGTTTAAGATTAATTTATCTTTAAGATTCTCTAATTGAGCTTGACATTTTATTACTCACTTGCTTATTCTTCATTTTGGACTCCTGTATGTACTCGATGTAGTGCCATTGGTAAGAGAAATACTTGGTGATCTTATATAGACTTGATAGAGGTTTGTAAGACTATATTATGATCATTATTTTGTATTTATATTATTGGTTATCATGTTCTATCCACTTTTGCTTATGTGATTGGTATATGTGTGCAACTGTATTCGTAGTTACTTATTGAATTGCAAGCTCACCCCTTTGCGGTTAAATATTTTCAGGACTTGATTAGACAAAAGGGCTTGAATTTTGCATTTGAGTTTTTAGGTGGGCCGAAGTGAGTTTTGGTGTACCCGACCTTCCTCCTGCATATCATTTTGGCATTGTGTATATCAGATAGTTTTATATTATATGTGTGTAATTAAAGACAAGCATGTGTGCAATGCTTGATATGTATATACATATGAAGTATGGGTATTTATATAAGTATCTTTCATTTAAAATTTTTATTATGTCTATTATGAGATGCTTGACTGTGCCACGTGTATTTGTTTATTTGTGCCACATGTTTGGTTATGGTTTTGGGCGTCATATTTAGTGGTGTCAAAGTAGAGATTACACATCCTCAGGACATGAGAATGTGTGCATTCATAACATATTTTGTTTAAGTCATAGGTGACCAATAGTGATAGTGTGTTGCATATGTCAGGATGGAAGGACACTAAGCTCTACCTATCAGCCCAGAGGAGTCGTCTGAGTCTGTGCATGATCAATCACTAATGCATTCTATAGGTTAACCTGTATAAGTACAATCTTAACCTCCTCCTCTACAAGCTGCATATCCTCCATTTATACAGGAATTTATTCAGATTATGAGATAGGCGACCTAAAAACCAGCGGATAGTGCTTTAAATGAACATTATGAAAAGATTCAAAAACAAGGTGCAAAGGTGTTTGCAGGAACCACCGATCCAATGATGGTAGAAGAATGGTTAAGAAACACGAAGAGGGTGTTGAACCGTATTGAGTGTACCACGGAGAAGAAAGTGAGCTATGCGGCATCGTTGTTTGAATAAGATGCACTTGACTGGTGGGAAACTGTTCTGGGGAGTGGAGATGTACCGACAACCTTGACTTGGCAGACTTCTTAAAGGAATTTATAGATAAATACATGTCACCCATATATAAAGCCAGAAAGAAGCTTGAATTCCTCAATTTAAAGCAAGATGAATTATCGGTTGCGGACTATGAGGTCCAGTTTATGAGATTATCGAAATATGTACCAGAAGAGGTAGCAACCGACGAGTTGAAAAGAGACAAGTTTGAAAGAGGCTTAACTCTTGAGATCCGGGGAAAGGATTATGATTAAACCTCTAACTTATAAGGATTTACTTGAGACAACAATTCGAGCAGAGAAAACCATATTGGAGAGGAATGCATTAGAAGCTAAAAGGAGGAGAGTTACTAGTGCATTTACCACTTCAGCAAGAACTAGCAGTGGATTATCTTTTTGAGGTACTGGATTTCAAAGAGGAAGTTTTAGAGGACGCGGGTCAAGTCGACTTAGCCAATCATCAGGGAGCACATTTTTAAAAGGAAGTGGACGGATAGATAATCGAAGAAATGTTGCTAAAGATAGATTTATAAGCGGAATGTCAACACCAATGTACAACAATTGTGGGAGAGTTCATTTCAGGGAGTGTTGGGGTCCAAAACCTATTGTATGTTACCATTGCAACTAACCGGGTCATTTTATGAGGGAATGCCCAATGAGGATGGGTATTGGAGGATCTCAAATGACAATACAGAGCAATGTTGGAGAAAACTTTCAACAAACAAGTAGAGGTAGAGATCATGGAAGAGGAAGTGGAGCGAACACTTCAACACCGACTGAGTCTATTGGCCAAGCAACAGTGTATGCCATAACCAGACAAGAAGCTCATAATGCACCAGATGTAGTGACGGGTACCTATACTATTCTTGGACTTGATGCATTTATGTTAATAGATCCTGGATCTACATGCTCTTTTATATCAGATGAGTTTGCATTAAGAGTTCATAGTACTATTGAATTATTAGAGCATGACATTTGTGTATCTATATCGACCGGGGGTGTAGTAGTTTGAATAGAATGGTTAGAGCATGCCCTATAGTAGTCGATGATATGACTTTGCATGCGGATTTAGTAGTCATCAAGTTAGAAGAGTTTGATGTGATTTTGGGGATAAATTGGTTATCTCATTACCATGCCATTGTTAATTGCCATACAAAGGAGGTAGTCATAGAGATTCCGGGACAAAGAAAAATGATGTTAGTGGGAGAGAGAAAGACTATTCCTACTTGTCTTATTTTAGCTACAGTAGCTTTCCAATTGCTTAGATATGGGTGTGAAGCATATTTAGCTAGCATCATTGATACGACAAAGGTTAGTCTGGGAATGTCAGATATACCAATTATTAGAGATTTTTCGGATGTATTCCTAGATGAATTGCCGGGTTTGCCACCACATCGAGAAGTGGATTTTGAGATTGAGACATTACCAGGAACTGCACCAATATCAATTGAACCTTACCAGATGGCACCACTAGAGTTGAAGGAATTGAAAAAACAATTAGAGGAACTACTTGAGAAAGGGTTTGTTAGGCCAAGCATTTCACCGTGGGGGCACCTGTATTATTTGTAAAGAAGAAAGATGGAAGCATGAGATTGTGTATAGACTATAGGTAATTGAACAAGATTACAGTGAAGAACAAATATCTATTGCCTATAATTTTCGATTTGCTTGACTAGTTGAAGGATGCTTCGGTATTTTTAAAGATTGATTTGAGATCCGGTTATGGGCAACTTCGAGTAGCAGAGTCTTCTATTCTAAAGACAATATTTAGAATACAATATGGTCACTTTGAGTTTTTAGTTATGCCATTCGGGTTAACCAATGCACCGACAGCCTTCATGTCTTTGATGAACAAGACTTTTATTATGTTTATAGATGATATACTCATTTATTCATCAAGTCAAAAAGAACATAAGAGACATCTTTGAATAGTTTTGCAAGTACTTCAGGAGAAGCAATTATATGCTAAATTCAATAAGTGTGAGTTCTGGATGGAAGAGATTGCTTTTCTTGGCCACATTATGTCTAAAGAAGGAGTGCAACCGAATCTGTCCAAGATTAAAGTCATCTTGGAGTAGCAAGTACCTAGAAGTATAACCAAGATTTGAAGCTTCTTGGGTTTAGCCGGTTATTATAGAAGGTTTGTGAAGGATTTCTCGATTATTGCTAAACCATTGATGACGTTGTTAAAGAAAAACACTTCCTATCAATGGAATCAAGCATGTCAATGGAGCTTTGAAAATTTGAAAAAAACTCTCACTACGGCTCCTATTTTAGCATTACCAATTGGTAATGGAGGCTTTGTGGTATTTACCGACGCTTCAGGATAAGGATTGGGTTGTGTGCTTATACACAATGGAAGGGTGATAGTGTAACACCCGCATTCTTATATGCACTGTTTATGCATTATATTCTTGTGATATATTTAGTAGAGTGTTGGATTGCATATAAGCTGACATGTGCATTTTTGGTAGAAAAGGGTATAATTGTAAGTTAAGTTTTGGAGTAAATTATCTAAATAGAAAGCTGTGGATTTTTGGGGTAATAATTCAATATTAGCAAGGGGGTGTTTAGAGATGGGTGATAGTTATTATTGTTTTATATAGAAATAATTGTTGATAATTATCCTTTTTATTATTATTATTATTATTTAGATATTATGGTAATTAGTAATTATGGAAAAAAGACTTTTGGTGGGGCATTTGGTGTATTTTAATTGGTGGGAGTTTAAGTTTAAGAGTGTGTGTGTGTGTGGGTATATATATATACATGGGTGTATAGAAGAGAAAAGAAGAAGAGGGTTTTGTTGAGAGCTTTGGGAGATTTGAGAATTTTCTCTACACATCCAACAATCTTTTGGGAAGCTTGAGGAGATTTAGGAGCTGT